>PVIJ01008491.1:47172-73932 GCA_004024925.1 Scalopus aquaticus
TCCGAAAGGATACATGCACCCGTATGTTCATTGCGGCACTGTTCACAATAGCAAAGGTATGGAAGCAACCCAGATGTCCAAAAATAGATGATTGGATCCAGAAGATGTGGTACATATACACAATGGAATACTATTCAGCATTCAAAGAAGATAAACACATGCAATTTGCAGTGACATGGATGGAATTAGAGGGGATCATGCTCAGTGAAATAAGCCAGAAAGAAAGAGAAAAATATCGAATGGTTTCACTTATAACAGGACTATAGGGAGGCCAGGTGGGAGAGAGACAATCAGTGGGGGGGGGGGGGGGGGGGGGGGGGGGGGGGGGGAGGGAGGCAGAGGGAGGGAAGGAAAGGGCACAAAATGGAATAGAAAAGAACACAAGGGACCATGAAGATGGATCATGGGTGAATTGGTGGTGGGCTACCCAAGGGAATGCAAAATGTAAAAGACATAAATAACAATACAAATATATATTTATAAAAAAAATTAACTAAAAACTTGACTCCTCCACTAAAGAACTATCTGATTAGCTCTTTTCTACTGTTCCATCTACATAACTATTTGGTCTCATATTACTTACACTTACTGAACCATATACGCAACTAGGGCTTTGATAAGACATTAAGTCTCTAGGTTATATACTTACAAAGTATACGTCTTATAGAAATCTAAGAGGAGAAAATACACCAGCTATCAAACAGCTGACAAAGCTGACACAAAAAGATGAGGTAACAGAATTAGTATGATGTAAAAAAAAAAAAAGGCCACAATGCTAAAAAAAATGACATTTACAGAAACACTATAAAATATGAAATACTTAGGTATAAATTAGTGGATAACACCGTATTTTTCCATGAATAGAGCATATTCTAAAGATTTTTAGACTTTCCTATTCTGGTTTGTGTGTACATTAGAAAGTTATAGTTGCAAATAGGGTTTGCAATGTCTATATTACCTTTGGAATGAGTGATAAAACTTCAAGCTATGAAAAATTTGGTAAAATTCTCCTTAGCCTCAAAATTCATATATGATCTCTCTAGCTTTCTATCACACCTTACTTTCAAAGCATGAAACTAAAAGCTAGTTAATATCTTGGAAGAGAAGTGTGCTAACCACTCAGAAATACTGTCTGTTGTGTCTTACTCAATTTGTAAAATGAAGTCATACTTTAAAGTAAGAATAAACTCTTAATATTTTACATCACTCACAAACAAGTAGCTAGTACTAACTAGGTCCACTATTATGAATGCCTCATAGAGAAAAATTGTCAGTTGTTAATTACAAATATCATAGAAAGCCCAGCCATAGGCACCCTGGTTGTGTCATTTTTAGGAATCATTTGCTGAAAATCACTTCCCCTAGATTTATTCTCTGCCACAACATGGTAACCCCTTATATTGCCTGTTTCCTGCAAATATTAAGTAAATATATTCAAGCAGGCATATACTTTACATAATGACGTGTTGGGCTAAATTTGAACCAAGAAAGAAAATGATTGCAACTCACACCTGACTTCTATTTGGCAAATACTGACATATCACAAGCTCCTAGTTTGAATGCCTACATGCTATTTCCATGGCAACTGCATAAACATTTTTCTTGTAAGACATAGCCATGTTCATTCTTAACATTTCCGCCCTCCCTCTCCCCCCCAGGGGAAAGCCTAATTTATTCCCCAAGAAAAATCACTCAATGATTTTCTGAATTAGTGGCATTTGAAGGGTAGGTGGCACAGTTCTTTTTATGGAACACTCTTGCTGTGTTTCAAGAAGAAAGGTAGAGAATATAAGGAGTACTTAATTAAAGGAAAGTGTGAGTACATGTTGTAATGAATAATCGCTCAAAGATGAGAATGTACATTAAAAACACACAGCACTTGGCAAAAGAGATCACATGCAACTCCAACCACATTTTTCTACATGTGTGGAGTATCATTGATATGTTTTAAAAAAGGGGGGGAATCTTTTACTCCTACAGAACTTTAGCAGTCTTTGTTTTGAATGGCCAGCAGCTAGCAGCAAAAGGAAAACTACACACTTTAAAGCAGATCAAATAACAGAAAGGATTAAAAGAAATTACATCAGTCTCCCTTTGTCTATTCTTTGAGTCTGGGTTATTATCACAGATCCAAAATGTGACAGATGGAAGAGATCCCATACTGGATTTTAGCTGACTATCAAATTAACAATTTCTCAAAGTCCTCAAAAGGACAGTGGATCAGTTAACACTCTTCAATGCACTCAGATCTCAGGACTAGCAAGAAAAGCCCATTCCAGAATAATGTAGATATTAGCTGCTCCCCTCTGGTTTTCATGGCATCACTAGGATAGCAATTACCATTGTTTTGTTATTGTTTGTGATTTTTTTTTTTAGGGACCCTGCCAAACTAACAGACTGCTCTTTGAATAGCAGGGTGCCTAAAAGGCTAGTGGAATAAACAAATATTTGTCATGAATACACACTTTTCTGCAACAATAAAGATTCTCAAAAGATAAAACATCTTTTTAATAATCTCCTCTTCCATTTTAATATTTTAATTGTCTCATTATTTCCTCCCAATTCCTTTTTTTTTTTTAAACTTCAAGGTCTATATTAAGGCATAAATCAGGGGTCCTTTGTTTTTAAAAGTTCCTGCACCATTTGTTGACCCTTTTTCATGGATTATTTCTGCACCTGTGTCAAGTCAATTGACCATATATACATCTATTTCTGGACTGCTTTTTCTTTTCCACAGATCAATGTGTCTGTTATTTTATTAATAACACATTGCTTGATTTCTGTAGTTATATGCTGAATTTTGACATCAGGTATTGAGTCCTCCAAATGTGTTCGTATTCAAAATTGAGTATTCTAGTTCCTTTGCCTTTCCAAATAAAATTTAAGTCAGCTGTTGACTGCCCCGAAACAATTCTCCCTGGGATTTCATTCAATCTGCAGAAATTTGGGAAAACTGACATCTTAACAATGAAAACTAGGAACAAGACTTGAGCATACTCTCTCCATTTTAATGAGGTCTTTGATTTCTTTCATCAGTAGTTTGTAGGTTTTCAGCGCATACATGTACACATTTTATTAGATTTATACCTAAGTATTTAATATTTTATTCTGTTTCTGTAAATGTCATTTTTTTAGCATTGTGGCTTTTTTTTACATCATTGCTACATTTTTGTATAATATTTGATTTCTCTCCTCAGGTGAAGTCCCCATTAAACTCCCACATCACCCGTGAATTGTCACTTAGTCCCTCTGTGCTCTTCCTCTGTTTTGACTTCTCTCCTTTCCCCTCCCCTGTTGTATATCTCGGATTTATAATTTGCCTGCTAGTTTTTTTTTCCTGATCCCTTGTTCAGTTTCCCTCTATTTCTCCTATAAGGAGAAATATATTTCCTTCTGACTTATCTCACTGAGCATGATCCCTTCCAGTTCCACCCATGTTGTTGCAAATGGCATGAGTTTATCTTTTTTGATTGCTGAGTAGTATTCCATTGTGTATATGTACTATATCTTCTTGATCCAGTCATCTGATTTTTGGTCATTTAGGTTGTTTTCATATCTTAGCTATTGTAAATAGTGCTGTGATGAACACAGTAGTGCAAGTTTCCTTTTGAATTAATGTTTGTGTATCCTTTGGGTGGATTCCTAGGAGTGAAGTTGCTGGTCGTATGGTAACTTGGTCTAAATGGTGTTTTTTTTTTTAATTTTAATTTTCAATTGTTAATCTGCATACTTTTTATTTTTCTTGTCTTACAGAACTGGCTCTGACCTTTAACTACAACATTGACATACTTTCCTTGTTCTCACATTAGGAAGAAAGTATTTGGCCTATTCCTCATTAGGTATGATATTAACTCTAGGATATTTCTATTTTCCCTTTACCAGATTGTGGAAATTCCCTCTACTCCTAGTTTGTTGAGAATTCTTTATTATGAATTGATGCCATTTCTAACTATTAAGATAACCATGTTTTCTTTCAAGTTTATTGATATGTGAATTACAATGACCTATTTTTGAAGATTAAAACAACCTTTATTATGGGATAAAAATACTACATTTCAGTCATAATGTATTATTATTTCTACGTATTACTGGGTTTAATTTGCTAATATTTCTTTAGGATTTTTGTGTCTCTTTGCCAGCTTTCAGTCTTGCAACGTCTTAAGCTTGTTCTGATATCATAGTAATACCCACTTTTGCCATCTGGAACTGGAGTTTTCTCCAGTGGAAAGTTTTAAACTCCAAATTCAATTTCTTGAAACCATTTAGAACTTTCATTTTAACTCTTTTCTTGAGTGTTTTGATAGGTTGGGTTATCCAAGAAATTTTTCCATTTTACTTTAGTTTTTTAAATTTAAGGGTTCAAAGTTTTAATTTTTCATAGTTCATCTGTTGATGAATATTTAGGCTCTTTCCACCTTTCGGTTATTGTGAATAGTGCTTCCATGAACATTTTGCATAACTATTTCTTTGAGGCTCTATATTCAATTCTTTTTGTCTATTGCTGGGGCAATGGTAATTTTATATTGAATATTTTGCAGGACCATTTAACATTTTACAGAGAATGAAACATTTCTCATCCCCACCAGCAATGCATATAGTTTAAAATTTCTCCACATCCTTGCCAACATTTGCCAATTTTCCAGATTGTTGGGTGTGTGTGTGTGGTATCTGATTATGGTTAACAACCATTTCTTAAAAACATGGACACCTGCCTGATGATTTGGGGAGGCTGTGCACGAAAGTGCAGGAGTCCTGCTTCTTCTTCCATTATTGGCAGATGGGCAATAGCATAGAGAAGAAATACTAGTTAAGAAATCTATCTGGTGGGCCTCCCTGGTGGTGCAACAGGTTAAGCGCAGTGCTGTGGAGCTGTTGGTGGCTGCGGCGCAAGTTCAATGCCCATCTGGGGAGATTCCCACATAGCGCAGCAGACCTCTTCGGCCTCGCCACGCTGCTCCCCTCAGTAGTGTATTTCGGGTTAATCTGCCTGTTCTGTTCCCCACTCTATCTCTGGTGAACCCTCTCACCACCCCCACACCTCTGGCCTGCACCCCAGCTTGTATGCAAAAATAAATCTTTTAAAAATAAAGATGCTGATTAGCACTTCCCCGTTTTGCATCAACCAAGGCATCTATGTCTTGTTTCTTTCTAAACATTCCTCATGTGAAATCCACCTGTGCTTCAGAACCAGTCATACAATGGCCCAGAATATATCATCAGAGGCTACAATGCCAGAAGGTTTTTAATCATTTCCTCTTTATATGCCTGGGCCAGATTTCAAGAAGAATGCATTTCTTAGGGATCAATAGTCTCCTTTCATTTTACAATCTGGCATTTCTAGATAAACTTTCCTGTGACCATGTGCTACAATTGCTAATCTTCAAAATGTACAAGCCAGATGATAATACTAATTTTATTCTTCCATTTATCGTGTGGCTACTACATGGGGACAATTATGTCAGCATTAAAGTACCAGTGGGGCTGAGAATAACTGGCTTGTCTGTTAAAATCATTTTTGCTGATTTCCATTTAAGAATATGGCAAGTGAATTTCCCTTCTAGTAACAGAAACAAGGAAGTTCTTTGCATTGATTATGCTCTTCAACTGCTTAAAATGTTTAGTAATATTCCAACTTGTCATTAACTTAAAACATTCATTGCTAATGAAAACTGCACAAAAAAAATGAAAGGGTAAAAACGTGTTCTCAATACTTCCAGTAATCCTTTTCCTCACAACTGCTGCAGATTCCTCTTTCCCTCCTCATCTCTAATACCAGGGCTAGACCCTAGGTGAAAGGGCTTTTAAGTTTTATTCAAAATACAGATAGACATAGTATTTTCTTGGGTCATCTCATTATGATGCTTTCAGAGAATAATTCTTCCCACTCAGCACAACTCACTTGTCATTATTCAGTATTGTTTTGCTGGTAATGCATGTTTGGAAGAATTTCTACCACATGGTAGTCATTTCTTTGTCATTTCATTGTATTAGAGAATATTTCTGCTGCAGTTACTTAGTAAAATTTTAAAAAAATTTAATATTAGATATGAAAATTCTAATAAGAAAATCTTTATACACTCTATGTTCATAGCAGCATTATCCACAATAGCCAAGTCATGGAACCAATTTAAGTGTCCAGTGACAGACAACTGGGTAAAGAAATTGTGGAATATATATTCAACAGAATACTATTTTTTTAAAAAAATGAATTAATGCCTAGGGGACAAAATGGATGAATCTTGAGGTGACTATAGTAAGTGAAATAAATCAGAAGATGAAGGAGATACTGGGTGGTTTTACTTATCTGTGGAATGTAATTAACCAAAGGATTCATACTGGTAATGCACAGCAAAAATAATTCTTAGATTCTGTGAAAAATATAGTGGCTACCAGAGAGAATAATGAGGGAGAGAGGAGAGAACAGGAGAAGGAAGAGGATAGGTCATAGGAATGGGAGTGTTGGTAGGGGGTAAGTGAAGCCTGTGCACAAACAGAGGTATGAAAGTATAACCCCAAAGTTATACAGATACGTAAATGACTGACAAATTAATAATGAAAATGTTAATATCAGAGTAGTTGTAAACCTACAAAAATAACTGTCTTTCCAATTAAAGTCTTTAAAGTAGGTTTAAAAACCTACAGAAAGATGTAATTACATCTTCTAAAAACACAACGCAGATTTAACAAGACAGTGTTGTCACTATAAGAATGAAAAGAGAACAAAACCATATATAGAACAGCAAATCTCTACGATTGACTAAGCATATCACTACTCTCTTATAATTCACCTTCTGCTTATATGAAAAAGTATATTTAAATAAATATCACAGATCAGTGATGGATGCAAAAATATATACAGTACATTATCATTTACACTACATACTATCTGTAAGCACACACGTAAGAATATGCGTGCATATAACAACATATACATAAGAATACATTTGCCAACCTCACAGAGCAATTATTTTCTAGAGAAGGATGGGAATGGAGTTGAAGAGTGATACAAAGAGGAATTCAACCATTATCTAAATTGTTTTATTTCTTTTAGCAGGAATGACAAAGTATTAGCATTCAATTAATTCTTGCTAGTAAAATAAAGATGTTTGTTATATAACTTTTGAATTTTTGTGAGTTCTTGGAAATTTTCATAATAAAAAATTTAAAGAGAAATAAAAATAACACCTGGTTACATTTTCTTAGAAGCAAATTTATAAACAAAGACAGGATGAGGAAGAAGCTTCTCTCTTACAGTAGAGTATTATCTGACCAAAATACATTTTGAGCTATACGGTTTGAAAAAAATACTTGAAGAGATACTTTATTTTCTGAATGGCATTGAGTAAATACATTTGCCTCTAAGGGCTTCCATTTCCTTAATGTAAAGCAAGGGTGTCAAACTAAAATATCTTGGATAACGTCTTCAACTTCAAAAGTCTATGAGTTCTTTTCCCACAGAGCAGGTAAATATATCTCTACACATCCTATTACCTTTGCCTAGAATTCTTTTCTTCTTTGTTGTCCCTGGCAGTAAACTCCTATTTATCCAGGAACAGTCTTTATTCTTGGGAAGTCTTGTTTCACTCTTCCCAGGCAGGTAAAGCATTGTTACAGCTTTCTGCTATGGCATTAAGCACTTGTGCAAATGCTGCCTATGTCCATTTATATTTTTGTCTGGCCTGAAAGATAACGAGCCACTGAAAACAGGACCTGTACTGTATTCTTTGTATCTCTGTACCTTGTACAGTGACATGATTATAATCAAGAGAAAACACACAACCACTTAAATCTGTATTAACACAAAGTACGTTAATTCTTTGCCTACTGCAAATATGTTTCTCAAGTAAATGTGTGAACAAATCAATGAGTTAGTGTGTAAAGATGGCATAAAGTTCATTCCATCAATCAGATAGGTTGGGTTGTCCCATGAGAAGGTAGGGATGTAATCCAGAGGGTCTCTCATCCTTCTCTCCAGAAGAATTGAAGAGATCATTTTGAATTTATTGCCTTGGTTTAGAAAACAAGAATGAAATAACTTATCATTCTTTGCTTTTCCTCATTTTATACAGCTTTACATGGGGGCCATGAAACACTCTTATTACTTAAACAAAATCTTAGAAAATTAAGATTCACCAAATCTTGGACTGAAAAACTGTTTTAAATAAGTAAAACATATACATAATTATACAATTGGCTGCAACAGTTCATTCAACCCCTATTCTCAAATGGTGGCTGACTGCAATTCCTGTGGTGGAGAAGGAATAGTGATAATGTGAATGGGAGAGTGAACTTAGTGGAAAACAGCAAACAAACCCTCCCAGAAAACCAAAGTAGCAGGAGAGAGGGCTCAGCATTTCTAGGACTCTCTTGATCTAATCTCCCCAGAGCAGCTCATAAAATAGTTACTAACTGGGAGATTTTTTAAAAAAACAATGGCATTGTCCTAGTAGTCTGCTAGCCATGCATAGGACCTAGACATACCCTTGGTCATATTTAAACCAAAGCAGGTAAGTATCACTGGACAATATGGGGAGAATATGAAACTCACATCTTCACTCTCAGACTCCCAACAGGGTATCTGTGTAGCTCACCTGAGTCATTTCATTAGGCCTGAAGTAACAAGACCATGCATTTTATAGAACTAAATTTGCTGGACCACACTTAATTATGATAGGGTTATTTTTTAGTGTTTCATTTTGAAATAGAAATTCATAGGAGGTTGCAATGACATTACAGAGTGCTGGACAACACTAGTTCTTTGTTTGCCCAAGTCACAGCTTGCATAAATATAATGTGATATTAAAACCAAGAAACTGACACTGGTAAAATATGCTTATATCCATTGCCATTTTATCATGTAAGTACTGAAATAAAGCTATAGCAGGGGCTACAGCAGGTCAAATGACAATGAACAAGTAGAGGAAAGGTACCTTCAGGTACCTGGAGGTCATGGCACATCAGTAAGGAGTGGGTTAGGATCCAACTCACAATGGGAGCTGGAGGTGCTCACAGGAGGGGTCACTGAGATGACAGGGCAGCAGTACACAACAACAGTCTGAAGGTCAAGCTGGACAGGACCAAATCCTACACCAGATAGCAACAGAAGCACCAGCACCAGGAGGTGGTGCCAGGCAATCAGAAGTGGTGGACAGCTCTAAAAGGTGATCTGGACACAGAGTGCTATTCATGCATCAACAGTGCTGGACAGCACTGGCCAGTAGTGCCAGTCATCACTGGTCACCAGGAAGCAATATCATATACACCACGTTAACAGCTCTTTGTGAGTTGTTGGCCCAGCCCACTCTTCAAACACCAGGCCCAGGGCCATTGGTGCTTCTTTCAGGTGATGTGAGAGGCAGGGCCTGAGGTAGGTACAGCAACTGGTCTCTGCAAAGGTCTTCATCTTCTTTTTTCAGAGGTGGGCTGTTTCCTTCTTCAGAGGCCAGCAGCTGGCTCTTCTTTGTTATTTAGAGGCCAGGAACAGAGAGTTTTAAGCTGGATCTTGCCGTGCCTTATAATCTCTTTCAGAGTCTCCTACCCCACCTGCCTGATTGGACCATTTTAAATTCTAAGTGACAATTTTAGGACCAATCAGCCCATTCTTGATTTTGAAGCTAAATAATTAACTAATGAGTCAACTGAACATAACTGGGTCATTTAGCTCACAACAGATTGGTCCATTCTTCAATCCAGGCACCAAATATATAAAGGAAAACTTGGTGCCTACACAGATGCAACCTGCACTGACCTCAGAGCAGTTTCATGGGTTGGTGGGCTCTAAAAAGCCACCACCAGAGCCTGCCTCAGTGGGGCTGGAGGCTCTCAGGTAGCACTTCAGCAGGGCCAGGTGTAACAATGTAAAAGGGGCTGGGGGAGGGCCCTGCAGCAGCACTACGCCATGTTGGCCTAGGATTTCATGGACCTCTCTTCTGCCTCAGCTAGCTCAGTGGGGCCTTATGCTACTCCCTGCAGCCCTGAACCAGGGGCTTGAGCAGGGTGGTAAGGGAACCACTGCCGCCTGTCATTACTGCTGACTTTTTGCCTGCAGACTGAGCCCCAGTGGGGCCACTGATGGCAGGAGATAAAAAGCCTGCCACCCGCTGCGGCTTATACTACCTGCAAACAGCACTCTGGGACCCCACACCATAGATGAAGGGTTGGGGGATTGTTGCTCCAGCACTCAAATCCGAGAGTTCCTGGCAGGTCATCAAGCCCGGCCAGCAGTGGGCCTTCGTGTAGCTTTCTGCTGCAGAGCAGCATGGGTGCTGCCCAAAAGGGACAGCAGGGAAACTCCTGCTTTGCCATGGGAGCTTTAGGGCTCACACTCAAACTTAGCTGGCACAGATGACAACTCTAGCAGCAGCTGGAAAACCACCACCAAAAGAGAGCAGGTCTTGCCCCATGGCGTGTGCTGTAGGACTCAGGTTTCAGTATCACAGTCAAGAACTATCCCTTCACAGACAAGATTTCCTTATGCTATCCCTTTATACATTCCCCAACCCCTGACAACCACTCATCTCTTTCCCAAATTTGAAATTTTGAGGTTATATACATGATATCACACAGTATGTAACCCTTTAAGACACTTTTTTCACTCAGCATAATATCCTTGAAATCCATCCAAGTTGTGGTACATGTCAATAGCTCATTCCTTTTTATTGTTAATATAGTTTTTCTTGGTAGATGCACCACAGTTCAACTATTTACCTATTTCAGAACATGTATTTGAATGCAATTTGGGGCTATTACAATCAAAGCCGGTATGAACATTTACACACATGTTTTTGTGTGGACGTGAACATGTGGGGATAAAGAAAGCAGCAAATAAGACTTTATGGGGGGGGGGGGCTTCCTGTGGCATAATGGCATAAGTTGCAGCACTACAAAGCTACCCAGAGCCACCGTAGCACAAGTTCAATCCCCGACCCAGGAGCTTCCCACATGGCGCAGCAGACCTCTCCTGCCTCACCCGCTGCTCCCCTCAGCAGTGTCTTTCAGTTAATCTGCCTCTTCTGCTCCCCACTCTGTCTCTGGTGAATCCTTTCAACCCCCACACTTCTGGCCTACACCCCAGCATGTATGCATGAATAAATAGATCTTTAAAAAAAAAAAAGACTTCTGGGAGGACAGCAGAGCAAAAAGGTCAGTTTTGTATATTTCCTCCGTCTAGCTCCCTTCTCTGTCCTCTATCTCAAATAAAATGTGGGTTTATTGTCAAATAACTTAAACTTTGACTTTGCGTAGATTCTATTTTCTTTTATATTATATAATGACTAACACCTTGAGAACATAATCAAAACTTTGATAAATTATTAAAGAACAAATTGCTGCTGCAAAAGGAAGATAATATAAACATCGAGGGAGCATAATTTCACAAAGCAAAAATGAGGATACTGCTAATAATAAGTTCCTCTCCTTACCTGCTACTAGGTAAAGAAGTAACTTCAACAAGTTATACCGAATATCTGAAAACTAGAATAAACTCATTAAAAGTTCAGGTTGTTGAATCAGATATACCTGCTCTACCTCTAACTAGCAACTGGAAATTGAGCAATTTACTTCATTTCTTTGAGACTTGTACAAACTAGAAATTGTGTTAATAGCACAAGTAGAATTTTGATTCCATTTCCTCTTCAAAAGCCATAGTAGACTTGGGACTCTAGAGACACTCAGCTTGGATGGGGCCATAAAAATCAAATAATATGTAAATGCACATGATCATCTTTAATTCTACATCCCTCCTGGATGTACATGACTTCAGGACCAAATTCGATGGAAGATACAATGTAGTCCTTTTGTCTTATTTTAAAGAGAGGTCTAGGTCAATCTGTTCTAATTTGTTCCTTGATAATATGATAAACTTATATACATTTGGTATGAAAAGTGAATACAAATTTGGTGTGCAAATGGTGGAAATTAATGATTAGAAAAATTCACCATCTGTGAATCACAATGATCAGATTCATGGTTACCTAAACCCACTGAGATGCATTTAAATGGAATTAAGAGTTTGCTAAATTTGTTGAAGTATCACAATAAAATTTCTGACAACATAGTTGTTTGGGGTTCAATAATGAAACTGTAATTTAAGATTACAGAATTAGATATAATTAAATGGGTAAAGAAAACTGTATCATTAAAAGAAATTTGGTGACTTTCTATATATTACCTCACCAATATAAATGAACACTTAACAATTTAATTTTTGTGTATTTCAAAAGTTGGCTAACTGTTTTTTTTTTTACTGGAATTTACTGGACATTTAAAAAGGCTAAAAGCTGCTAGGTGTTTGCTAGGAGAAGAACATGGAGATGTTCTAACTAGAGGTTTAATTACTAATTGGAGAATTTAAAAAATGGTGTTAAGACATTTTTATCAAGGTTAATGCTAGTATTTAATGAAGGTTAATGTTAGGGAAGAGGAAGCAGAAAGTTAATTCTTTTGTATACTATTTATTCTGAGTTATACTTGCCAATTTGAATAATTTCCTCGAAATTAGAAGTTGTATTTCTTAGAATCATTAGTATTCACAAAGGAAACAGTATTTGAATGATTTTTGATATCTCCTATATTTCACAAGATTAAAGTTTTAGACAAATGCATCTAATCACTACCAAGACATAGTCACTCAAGCAAACAAATGGTTATCCCTCAAAATCAAATTAATAAACTTTCCATGAATAAAAGTTCTAATTGTTCACTAGGATGCTATAAAAGATTTGCAAACATTTAATTTTTACAAAACATGCATTGAAACAATTTTGGATGAAGATCAAGGAGATTTAAGAAGACTGACAAAGAATCAAGTATTTCCATAATTGCTTTTCACTTTACTTGAACACTAAATCTAATAGTGTCTATTATAACTCTAAACTCCCAAGAAGGGGAGCAAAGGAGAAAATAAAAATTAAGTAATATAATGTATGCTATAAAGAGAAAAAGATTATAAGGCCAGATCAAATACAGAAAACTAAAAAACATGAAGCTAAAAAACTAAACATGAAACTAAAAAACATGTTTGGAAAAGAAGACTGGAAAGCCTTTACATACATAAGTGAAGACAAACTTCACTTAAGTTTGTCTGCATTATCTATAATGGGAAAAGATAATTGGTTAAGGATAGACTTGTAAGTGTATTAGCACTATGCCGTATCTTACTTAAATAAGCTTTTCTCTTTGTAAGTTAAAACATTCAAAATGGGGAAAAACAATAAGAATTACACAATATTAGGGTCAATTACTAGAGGGCCAAGATAAAAACCTGGCTATGCTAAATTTAAAGTTACAAAATTAGCAGTTTTATTTATACTTTGGTATTTGTAAAATAAATATTTTAATTTAAAAATAAATTCTTTGAAGTCATCTAAAGTTTTTGGTGGAAACATAACATGACAGGAGAACTTTCGTTACCATTTAAATTCGAAGTACTTCATCCATTATGGTGACCAAGGTGGGTTTAGCAGCTATCATTACATTCTTTTAAATTTTCAAAGTGCTTCTGAGTCCTTCTAAGATGAATGTCCTCTCTTTCTGGCTTCTCATTCCTTAACTTATTTTCTGAATATAGTAATGCTTACTGAAAGAGAAAAAAAATAGAATTAAAATGCAGAGTAAAATAATTTCAAATATTGGATATTTTTCTTTCCTTTGGGATATTCTTAATTTTTCCCTCACATAACAATTATAACTAACCTCAGTCATTTAAGTACTTCCTTACTGAGGAGGAGACATGGTCTATGGTGGTAGAATATGGGTGAGTTGTTAGTGGGTGCACTATGGTGGTAATCCCTGAGACAGGCACCCCAATATTACCTCAGTTAAAGATAAGTTATTTTTTTAAATGTAAATAAATAGTATATTTCTCTGCAGAAGCAGTCTATATTTTCATTACATCCTCCTTTGAAGTTCTTGACCATATTTATAATAGCTGATTTAAAGCTCCTATCTCCTGACTCTAACTTCTCCATTGAACTTTTTTTCTCTTAACTATGAGTGATGTTTTTCTGTGTCTTCACATGACAAATAATTTTTGTTTGTATACTGGATAGAGTGGTTGAAAAGCTACAGCAACTCTATTTTCTCATTTTTTTCCTTCTAAGAGGAAGCTAAATACTGGCCAATCATCATCAGCTTGTGGATATTTGGTTTCATTGTGTGTGTGTGTGTGTGTGTGTGTGTGTGTGTGTGTGTGTGTTTTATATATATGTATGTATGTATGTATGTGTATATATATGTGTATGTATATATATGTATGTGTGTGTGTGTATATATATATTTAAAATGTATGTTGGTTTCATGCTTTGTTAGGGAGGTATGTTTCAAATTAACCCTCAGTCCTAGAACAAATCACTTGGGCATTGAACAGTCTTTACTACTAAGACAGGATCCTGCTAAAATGTTATGGAAACGCAGATGTATTTGGTAAGACTCAAATGCCAAACCTGGGCAGAAATATTTCCTCAACACCTTTCCACATCAGCTATCACTTCGCACTGGGCTCTACACAGTTTGTTTACATATGTAAACTTAGGGGTCAAAGAATTGAAAGAAATACATAAGCAGATGTTGAGACTCTTCACTCTGTGACTTTAAATGTCTTTTCTGGGGATTAACCACTGGATTTCAGAAAAATTTACATGACTTGAATAGGGTTGTGGACTAGACAGTAATAACCTATCAATGCTGAATTGTGACTGTTTTATCTTGATTATGTGAGAACATGTGTAGAGAACACACTTAAGTATTTAGAGGTGATGGAGTATAATGTCAGAAACTTACTCTCAAATGACTTAGGAAAAATTATCTGAACTATTCTTACAACTTGCTTATAAATTTGAAATATTACAAAATAAAAACAAAAATTAAATGTATCAACAGACCCTATCAAATTTCCAAAAAGGCTTCTGTGGAAATCTAGTACACTAATTGCTTGAAGAAAATGCAGTCGTGGTAAAATAAATTTGGGTAGTTATTCATTGTATTCCTTCTTGGCAATTCATAATCCATGTTAGCATATCAATTATTTTTACAAAACATGCATTAGACCTAATTTCATTTATTCATTCTTCTACCCCATATATAAATGATAAACTTGATATCTATTATATGAAAGACAGTGTTCTCAGTGGAGACAGATCACAAGATATTCCTTCTCAAAGAGTTTACATTGTAGTACAAAAAGACAAATAAGCAAATTCATTTCAGATGGTGGTAAATACCCCGAAGAAAAGAAAATTGGGTGTCAAAAGAGATTGGGAAGGCAGAGGTGCCATTTTAGACAAGTGCTTCAAGAAGATCCCCTGAGGAGATGACATTCAAATTGATACTTAATGATAAGGGCCCAGATTTCAGAGAATATTCCAGAGACAGAACATACATGTTCTGAGTGCTACAACCCTCAAAAACCATGAAAACTAATCTGAGTCTATCTACACTTATTATTCATATGTAATGACAATGAAATAACAATCGCTTAATATTTTTAACTTTTTATTAACTATTGCAAATTTTCTTTGGATTCTGACTTTCCGTTACTTGAAAGCATCTGCAGACTGATTCTTATTTTTATACTATGTTTGAAAACAAAGATTCTTCTCTTTCTGCATGTAAAGAAATAAGTCGTCTTTTGTTTTGTTTTGTTTTTCTTGGGAAAAGATTTTCAAGGTCTAAAGCATGCACTAGCTGACCCTTTACAGAGAGCATTTGCTAGTTTCTGATATAAAGTATACTTTATTGCTATAAACTATTCTATAAAATTATAGGTTTCTTATTTTAAAACATTAGGTCAAATGGTTAATTTTAGTCCTTCTGCACTGGCATGTTATTACTCCTTCATGATTCTAACAAAATGGTTAAATAATAATTTTATATTTAAAATGGCTATCCCACAGTAGAGAGAGAGCATTTTTATAGAGTCAAAAGATCCATTTTCCTGATTTGTGAAATTTATTGGGTAAAACAAATCACTTTCTTTGGGTCAGTTTATGCTTTAAAATTTGCAATGGACCTTTGGAACTGAAAAATAATAGTTCCTATAGTCAATCATTTATACTATGAAAAAGTGAAACAAGGGGTAAACACTAAGGCACTAAGTAATAGCTCTCAAGCTTCAGAATTCTGTAAAGATGTTAGCATTTTAACTCACTCTAGAACAATTCAACTTCTGTTCTGGCCGCAAGAAAGTAAATGGGTCCAGAATAATCTCCCCATTGCAAACAACTGGAAGTATAAAACACAGGAAAGGACTATGTTCAGATACAGGCAATGAAGGACTGTAACGCATGAGAAAGAGAAACAAACAAGGAGAGCCCTACCATCACCAAGCCTCTAAGTCAGGAAGCAAATTACCACTCCAGTACAGAGAGAAATAACCCAAAATAGAGCATGGCAATCTTGTTGACTTGAGGAGATAAAGAAAAAACTGCAAGGAAGCCAAAGTGTCTAGCAATTTCTGGCAGAGTTCCAGAAAGGAGGGAAAGAGTGCTAGCAATTTAAATGAGGGTACCCTCAATTAAACAAAAACCTGTACATGAGAAGGTTAAAATTTTTTGAGACCAGAGAGGAAGAACTACTAAGGAAAGTCACCAGAGAGTTATAAGACAAAGAATTCTCACAGCTGTCATAAGGGCCAAGAATTCAACAAACTCCTTCAACAAGAAAGGAAAAACTTTGTTGAACATGCAAGGCAATCAGTAATGATTACACGTGGCTATATCACACAAGCAAGGGGAAAGTTGTCTTAGAATAAAAGCTTTTCTACACATGCTTAAAAGGAGTTTGAAAGACTAAGAAAGAGCAAACTAATAAGCAGTTCTGAAGAGTTGTAAGGAAAAAGTCTTATAATCTTTAAGGTTGTACCACAAAATCAAGAAATCACATGGAAAATCAACAAACATCTTTTAATTAAAAAGTAATGATTATAAAAACCAGAAAAAATGACCCATTATCAGAAAAATATCAGTCAACAGAAAGATCCAAAAATTACAGACATGATGGAAATAGTAGGCAAAGACTATTATTAATTGAAGGGTCATCTCTACATCCAAGGATGTAAATGAAAACAGGAACACCATGCAGAGAGATACTGGATATTTACAAAAATAACCAAGTAGAGTTTCTAAAAATAAAAAAATATGAAATATATGAAAAAACAATTTCATTGGTGGAATAAGCAGTAGTTAATACATTGCAGGTTAAAGAAATTAGTGATCACTCAGACACAGCAATCTAATTTATTCAAAAAGAAGTTCCGAGAGAAAAAAAATGACAAGTGAAATAATGGAAGAAGACTTATAAAGGGCTTACATTATGAGAAGTGGTATATTATTAGAGTGGAATGTAACAAAAGAGACATACTGTAAATCCTAAAGCAAACACAACAATAAAAAATGTAAATGAATAGTTATAACAGAGTAAAGTAATAGAGAAAATCAAATGGAATCTAAAAGAATTAATTCTGGGCCTCCCCGGTGGCGCAGCGGTTAAGCATTGTGCTGTGGAGGTGTCGGCAGCAGCGACGCGAGTTCGACGCCCGGCCGGGGAGAATCCCACATGGCGCGGCAGACCTCTCCTGCCTCGCCCGCTGCTCCCCTCAGCAGTGTATTTCTGATCTGCCTGTTCTGCTACCCACTCCGTCTCTGGTGAACCCTCTGGCCGCCCCACGCCTCTGGCCTGTACCCCAGCTTGTATGTATAAATAAAAAATAAATCTAAAAAAATAAAAATAAAAATAAAAGAATTAATTCAAAGGAGGGGTTATCCATTAAAATGGATAACAAACACCATGGAAGCTAAAATCTTAAGAAAACTGTGATAGGCATATTTATATGAAACAAGATAGAAGACAAAACATTACCAGGGACAGGGAGACATTAAACAATAATATGGGTCAATTCGTTTAAAAGATAAAATAATTCAAAATGTGTATGTGTATAATAACAGAACCACAAAATATACCAAACAAAAACTGACAGAACTAAAGAGAAAAACAAGTATACAAAATCCAGTTGGAGACATCAACACTCCTCACTCAAGAACTGAAAGGACAGTTACGCCAAAATTCCAACAACAAAAAAGAAGACTTGAATACTGAAATAAATTTCCACAAATTAAAAAAAAAAATCAAAACTATTAAAGGCAGCATTTTCCCTTATCGCAATAAAATTAAATCAGAAATCAATAACAGAAAGATATTTGGAAATTCCCAAATATTTAAGAAATTAAACAACACACTTTTGGGGGAAGAAAAAAAAACACCCAAGGGCCAAATAAGAAATTATGAGGGAAATTAGAAAATACCTTGAGTAAAAATGAAAATCCAATCTACCAAAACTTTTGAGATACAGTTGAAATGGATATTTAAGGTAATCTATAGTTTTCTATAGTTATAATTGTGAGAAAGGATGGGAAGACCTAACTATAATCAATTACCAAATTTCTACAAAAAGCAGCTAGGGAAAAAAGTAATGAATGAAACCAAAATAAGCAAACAACAACAAACAATAGAAATAAATACACATCTGAAAAACAGAGAAAGATAAATGAAAACAAAAGTAAATTCTGAAAAAAGAATGTACTGGGGGCAGAGTGAAAACACTGGGTTCACCTCCATATTCTCACAGCTAGATTGCAGCAAGACAAAGCCAATAACTCCTGAAGAAAAAACACAGGCTTACAGCACATGCTAGTAGTAATGTTCAGAGCAGGGGGACTCCGGCAAGTAGCAGACAGTGCCAAGCAGGTAAGCTGTCCAGACAGGTAAGGTGAGCCCTGGAGGGCCTTGTGAGCAGCAGAATGGAACAGGCAAGGACCTTATAAAGTATCCCCTGGTAGACCTCAGCAGGCCCCGAACTCCAGGACAGGACCTGGAAGCAGATCTGTCACAGTATGCACCAGGAGACATTGGTGTAGACCTCAGAGAGCTCAGAGAGGGTCCTAGAAGCATCCCCACTGGCAGTTGCCCTAGGGAGACCCCACCAAACTCTAGGAACAGGATTTAGAAGCAGATCCACCAGAGTATGACGCCAAGGAACTCCTCTCAGGCCTCTTCAAGCTCCTGGGCTGGTTCTGCAAGCAGATGCACTCAGCACACCTCGGCAAGCACCAGGACAGGACCTGGAAGAAAACTCACCACAGTATGCTTTCCCGTATTTCCATGACTTGAGACAAGTCCTAGAAGTAGCTTTACAGGTGCTACCACCCCTGCAGACAGACCTCAGAGAACCCTGGGACAGGAATAGGAAGCAAGATAGCCACAGTAGGCCCTCAAGGACCCCAACCAGAATCAGGGAAGGGTCTGCAGCAGCACAGACCAGGTAAGACCTAGCAAGCAGTAGAGCAGGTCCTGTCAAGGAGAGGAGACAGACCCCCGTAGAGGCAACTGCAGGGCCTGGTCCCCACAGATATTATTCTATTGCTTCATAAGATGTAACTAATAGGCAAAACTGGGTAAATGAAACATGGGCCCTCTCTACACTAACTTTGCAACTCCCTATGAATCTGTAACACTGGTCAACAATGAGATTGTTACTGACTTAAAAAGGCCCTAATCTGTAATATCTTGGTGTGCTGAACATGAATATAACACTGAAAATTTTTTATTAGTTCTTGTTTTGAAGATATTTCATATAGTTCATTTTATATATTTCACCATGTAAATTTATCCAGTAGGACTGCAACAACATCCTAAAGCAGCCTAGAATGATGTAATATTGCATCT
This sequence comes from Scalopus aquaticus, assembly GCA_004024925.1. NCBI lineage: Eukaryota > Metazoa > Chordata > Mammalia > Eulipotyphla > Talpidae > Scalopus > Scalopus aquaticus. The sequence continues at coordinate 66,889 of PVIJ01008491.1, forward strand.
CATTGCATAATACCATCATGCACACATCATCCAGAGTTGACTGCATCATTTTCTGATGCAATGCAATACTACTGCCAGGCGGCTGCTGAAGTAAGCTGACGTCAGCAGTGCACTATAGAAAGCCTTGTCGGAAAGGTTGAACACTGAAAATATTTCAGACTTTGTTAGAGACAGTTTAAGCTACTGTTACATAGAACTGTTGTTATTTTATCCATTTCGGCACAATACAGAACAGTCATGCCTTGAAAGTGCGTTAATAGGGTGGACAATTTCTGCTCTATTTGTGGGGAAGTGACATTTGTCAACCAGAAGAAAAGTATCACTTTTCAAGTGAAGAAGGCTTATCATCTTTACTTCGGATGCAAGGTTGGTGACCAAGACAAGCCTTGGGCCCCGCATATATGCTGTGCTACATGGACAATACAGCTTTCACAGTGGTGAAATGGCAAAAGACCATCAATGCCGTTTGCAGTCCCCATGGTGTGGAGAGGGCCAAGCAACCACAGAAAAGACTGTTACTTCTGCTTGGTTCCTCCTCTTTCCGGTGGAATAATGAAGCCAAAGGAGTCGAGAAGAGTCTACCCAAACATTCTGTCTGCACTGAGATGACTGGTTCAACAACTTGCTGCAGGGTGATGCGAAACAAGCATGGAATGCTTTTCGCCTAGTGTCTACAAACTTTCTTGGGAATGTTAGGGCAGAAAACTACAAGGAACTAGTAGAAGACAGGCTGATGCAGTATCAGAGAAACTTGGCTGCAATATGTCTCCAAAGATCCACTTACTTCATTCCCATCTGGATTTCCTCCCTGAAAACTGTGGTATGGTTAGTGATGAACAAAGCAAACATTTTCATCAAGATATCGCATCAATGGAACCAAGAGACCAGGGAAAATGGTCCACTACAATGCTGGTTGACACTGCTGGACACTCCCTAGAGATGCTCCTGAACAGCTGTACAAGAGACAAGCGAAGAAATCTAAGAAGGAGTCTATGACTTGATTTTTTACAGGTATTAACTGTAGGCCTATTACTATTGGCATGAATTTTGTGATGTAAACATCCATTTATTGCAGATTACAAAAAAAACTAGAGCCAAAATTAGATTTTGACTGTCATATTTGCATTGAGCACATACAAACTGATAGGAAATGACTCATTTTATTTCAGTAACATGACTTTTGTAAAAATTTGTTGACCAGTGTCATTACTTCAAAGTGAAAAATGAATTAATTTTGTGAATACTTGAGGAGTTCACTATCAGGGTCTCAATATGTGCAAGTTAATTTTTCCCTTTTATCTAATAATAAACAACCACAGTAGCTTTATTCACAACAGCTACACACTAGAAATGAATGTTCATTAACAAGTGACTAAATAATAGTTATATATCATACAATGGAATACTACCTAACAATTTGTAAAGTAGTGAGTGAAAAAATCTGCATGTGTTGTGAGGCAGATACAAAGCTGATAATTAAAGACTGTCTCTGACAGATTTGAGGCATATAGCAGGGAAGGGGAGGGGGAGAGGTCAAAATAGGGAAGAGAAGAGCAGAAGGCACTGTGGTGATTGTTCATGGGTACTATGGTTGTAGAACTACAGGGTCTACACCGAAGGGAAGAAATCAAATATTGTACAAAAACGAATAATGATGTTAGAAATAAATAATAGGCTGGCTCTGTTCAAGTTTTTCTCAAATGCCACTTCCCTGAATTTCATGGATCTCTGATGGTGTGAGGATGAAAATGTGCTTCAAGGTGGGGCTCTGTAAGGGCATGTTGAAAAACATCAGCGATTGAGCAAGAGCACCTTTGAAAGTATTGTGAAGCAAAAAGATTTCAGGAAGGACTTGTTTTATTTTTCTCTAAGTCAAATTTTGTAAGAATGCTTTCAAACTTTCTTTCACACCTACTCCGTCTTTTTCTATTTTCCTTACCTGATTAGAACCACCGGGAGATCCTCCTTTCATGTTATTAATTTTAGAGTTTACGATCTTAAAAAATTATAACAGAATGAAAATAAATATTTTGTTAATGATCAAATTTTCATATCCACAGAGAAAGTACCCTCTTACCATGTAATCTAGAAAATGAGCACCTTTTAAAGGAAGGAAAATTAGGGGGACCAAAACTAAATGAAAAACTGTTAACGGCCATATACTATCAATAGTTTCCAGATAATGTTCTGAAAATTAGACTCATCTCACTAAAAGCAATGAGATAATTAAATATTTATGTGTAAAGTTTGCTTTCCCACACTATTTGTTCATTTGTTTTTTAGGATACGTTTTGAATCAACTGTATTAAGTTCTTAACTCATCTACAAGTGCTTTATTTTGAAGTATGGTTTCTTCTTGAAGTATGTTGTTAAGGATAAAGCAACGTGAATAATATACTATAGGTAAACAAGCATACTGAAAGTCAATTGTACTTATTTCTAATCCAGGAATAATGAAAATAAAGATTAAGTCACCTCACAGGCATTAGTTTTTGTACCTCTTTACTTACATGTTTCCACTATTTATACTGCTGCAGTCATTACTCCTTTCATACAAGGAAAAAACATTTGTTTTTCCGGCATTGATTTGTTTCACAAATCACTGAATTTCACTTCCTCACACAATGGGAATTCATCATAAGGTTGTAATTAATTCCACCAAAGCAAGTGAACATGGTAAATGTTAGGTCAAGAATCACAGTCAGTTCACAACTATATGAACTTGGACCAATTCAATTTGCTCATTTGGCAATGATGATGATCTATAAGATTGTGGTGAAGCTAGCATGAGATTATCGTATGTGAAAGAAGTTGAATTTTAAAGTATTGTTCAAATGGAAGGGTCTCTGTTTCTTCATCTATGATATGGGAGGATTCAGTTATGTGATATCTTTTTTTTTCTAAAGATTTATTTATTTTATGCATATAAGAGCTGGGGCATAGGCCAGAGGTGGGGGGTGGTGGTGAGAGGATTCACCAGAGAGTAGGGAGCAGAACAGGTGGATATATTAAAATACACTGCTGAGGGGAGCAGTGAGCGAGACAGGAGAGGTCTGCTGCACCATGTAGGTCAGCTCCCAGGTTGGGGATCAAACTCCTGCTGCAGTGACTGCCAACAGCTTCATAATGCTGAGACTTTAACCCCTTTCGCCACCAGGGAGGCCTCAGATGATTTCTAAAGACTTCTCATCTCTAAAATTTCTTTGATAATTACATTTGAAAACTCTATTACTGATAGACTATTTATAGTTGTAAGAGATTTAGGTAACAATGAATTCAATCTTTTCAACTCATATCATGAGCCCAAGTGGGCTAAGAGACTTACAGATCAATAGCACAATAGGTAGGGAGCTGAGAGTAGGAAGGACCCAGACGTGCACTGGCCTCAAAATCCCTTCTATGATCTGATACTGTTTACTATTTTATGAATTTAAAATTTCACAATGGCTGAAATAATTACCTGTTCAAACTGGTTCCAATAAGTCTATTAAGATGACAAATATTTGTTTGTTATCGATGATTTAACTGTTAATAGCCCAATTGAGAATGTTTACAAATGAAACTAATAGCAAAAGGAGCTCAGATCAAATGTGCAGCTATTTGTTTGGTTTGTGTGGTAGTCAATCTTTAAGTCAACAGGCATTATGTAAACCCTCTGTAACTTTTCCCATTAAAGGGTTTTAATTTGCTTTTTGTTATTTACTAGCTATGTGCTATTGGGCAATTTACTTATTTCTCTGAGCCTCAATCTCTTCATTTTAAAACTAGGATAAAACCAAGTATGTCACCTAGTTAGTTTGAATTTAAAGAGCTAAGTTCTATAACAGTGTCTAGAATTTAATAAATGTTACACATATAATATTCTCTTCTTTATACTACTAAATTTTAGAGAATACAGAACTTCCTCCTCCTTTTACTTTGCCAGAAAGATTTCTTATATGAAATATATGGGGTCCTAGTCTTCAACTTCAGTTTTCAGCATTTGAACAACAACTGAAAATAAATAAAATGAGGGGCATTATGACATAATGAAAGACAAATGGGGCTTGGAGTCAACAAATCTGCTTAAATCCCAGGTGACTAAGAGCTTTTGACCTTGACCAATTTATCAAACCTCTCAAGCATCTTATCTGAAAATGAGACTATTATCTAGTGTTTTTAAATCATTTCATATTCACAGACATTGCAAATATTTTGAAAATGGCATGTCTTATTCATGTTTGTTTCTTCCATACTAATGCAAGATTCAAAATTATAAGATTTACTGCTGAAATAAGGCTGAAGATTGGTAAAAAGATTCAAGATTAGGATAAATGCTGTCACATTATGGAAAGAAAATGTACAAATCAAGTTTCACTGGCTGCAACTCTAGGCATTATGTGATTGCTTCCTCTTCTCTTCTTATGAATGGACTACGGATACCCTTTTTGTACAGAAAGATGCAAAGTGGGGGGTATATATATGTAAAATATGTATATGTGACAGTCATTTGAATCAAACTTTAAAACTGAGCATGATTTAATTTATATAAGGTAGACTCGACTTTTTACTTACTCTAATCAAAGACCTTGTTTTTAAGTGATAAAATAAGTGGCAATTTAGTTAATACAAAAGAAAGTATAGATATAAACAGACAAAAATTAACCTTAACTCAAAAAAGTTACAATGAATAACATTATCTTTGTCAAAGGCAACCAGTGCTCAAAGATTATATGAAGCATTGTAGCCCATTACATTATGCAAAAATATTTCCAGAGCTAAAGTTCTTAATCTTTTGGGTGGAATATAAGTGTTGAGGTATACAAAACTCATGAAAGCTATGAATTGTATCCCCAGACAATACACATGCTTATAATATATTTTATATGTAATTTTACTTGAGTCATGGTGAATATCTAAAATCTGATAATAGACTCCAATTCACTGTTATTGGGTTTTTTCAAAATAATAGACTTAGCAATCATGCAAATGGCTAATAGAAAAATGAAGAAATAGTAGTGCAGAAAAAGTGTTAAGTAAAGCCTACTCAGAAACAGAGGTGTCCAAGTACTATGCTGATCCATGTAAGACTGCCCAGACAGAATTCAGTATAAATCAGTGGCTTTGGGTCAGAACAATTCTCACAATGGAACCAGAACAGGAGACTTTCAAATGGTCATATGTTTTAAACACATGAATTTTGGATTTATATTGATGTATGAAAAAGTTGATCAAGTCATTTAATCTTATTCTCAGGTTCTTCAAACACAAAACAGAAAAAAATAAAACACTTTAAGGGGCCATTTTAAGGATAAAATAGGGTAACATGTATGAAGTATTTAATACAATGCATAGTACATATTAGGTGCTTATGAAGTGTTATGAATTAAAAGATACTCTTTATCAAATTATAAAATTGTATAAAACATGAAACAAATTTTCAAAGTAAATGAAATGCTTCCCAGCTGAACAAAATAAGTGGCAAGCATTTATTATCTACTATTCATTATACTTTTTAAAGTGTTACTGGATATAAAAAGGATAAAGTTGTTCTTTTTTCAAAAGGAATTAGACAAAAACACAGAATTTTTTCTTTCTCAGTATCTTTGTTCCCATTTTCCTTTCCCTGTAATCGTTCAGCATTTGCCTACTTGATACTCTACCCACATTCTCTGTGCTCCCACCAAGAGTGGGAGGAACCTTAGTGAATATCCTTAATCCTAACCTTTCTTCACCTGAATCTCAGACTCCAAAATCCTCTTGTGTTCTGGATGTTTTTACCCTAATGTACCATAGATTAAAAACTAGCATTAAAAACTGAGCTTTTCCTAAAATTTGTTCCTCCTTTAAATTCCCTGTTTTAATGGCACCACAGCTACTTAGACACTAGAGCCAAAAATTCGGTAAAAATCTCACATTTACATAGTCATTTTCAACTCTTAATTGATTTCTACACCAAGCACTTTCCAAGTCTCCAACCTCAGTTCTATCTCTATTAATCATATCCAAATCTGATCATTATCTCTGAATATGACCAAATCAGTAGTTTTACTGGACTACCCATCTCTACTCTTTTTTTTTCCTTTTTTTTTTTTATTGTTATTTATGTCTTTTACATTTTGTATTCCCCTTGGGCAGCCCACCACCAATTCACCTGTGATCCATCTTTATGGTCCCCTGTATTCTCCTCTCTTCCATTTTGTGCCCTTATCCTCCCCTCCCCCCTCCCCCACCACTAAGTGTCTCTCTCCCACCCGGCCTCCCTATAGTCCTGTTATAAGTGAAACCATTCGATATTTTTCTTTTTCTTTCTGGCTTATTTCACTGAGTATGATTCCCTCTAATTCCATCCATGTCGCTGCAAATTGCATGTGTTTATCTTCTTTCCATGCTGAATAGTACTCCATTGTGTATATGTACCACACCTTCTGGATCCAGTCATCTATTTTTGGACATCTGGGTTGCTTCCATACCTTTGCTATTGTGAATAGTGCCGCAATGAACATGCGGGTGCATGTATCCTTTCGGATTAGTGTTTTTGTGTCCTTTGGGTAAATTCCCAAAAGTGGTATTGCTGGGTCGTATGGGAGCTCCATGTTTAGCAATTTGAGGAATCGCCATACCTTCTGCTGTCTACAAGAAACACACTTAATTGTGGAAGATAAACAGAGATTAATAGTTAAAGGATGGAAAACAATCCTACAAGCAAATGGACGGAGAAAGAAGGCAGGAACAGCTATAGTTGTATCAGATAAAACAGACTTCAAACTTAAAAAGGTAAAAAAAGACAGAGCTGGTCACTAGATCATGATAAAGGGGACAATAAAACAGGAGGATATAACAATCATCAACATATACTCCCCAACTGAAGGAGCACCAAAATATATCAGACAATTATTATCATCCCTGAAAACAGACATTAAAGAAAATACATACATAGTAGGAGACTTCAACACCCCACTTTCTCTACTGGACAGATCAAGAAGACAAAAAGTAACCAAGGACATTAAAGCTCTAAATAAGGACCTAGACCACATGGGATTAACAGATATCTATCGATCACTT
>PVIJ01008492.1:0-22226 GCA_004024925.1 Scalopus aquaticus
TGATTTTGATTTCACCCTTTTAGTTTCCATTTTGGTAAACATTGTGTCATATACATGATAAGTATAATTGATGGTTATTTTCATATTGGAGGTATTTGCCCCTAAACTATTATCAGTAGACATGCGTGATCAAACTAAGAAATCATTACGGAGGCCTCCAAGTTTCTTATGGAGGGTCTCAAGTGGGTAGGATTCTATTGGATTGGTCTATCAGGAAAGTCACCTTTATGGGCACATGGAGATAACATTGGGAGGGGAGATGCTGGAGGCAGGGCACTAGGTGTGGCAGCACTGCTTGATGGTTGGTGTCTTCATGGATCTCATACTTAGTCATGTTGGGTGCTGAGGAGATAAGCATCTTTAAAATCATCAAGATAAGCTTGTCTGCCCTTGCTTGGTGACTCTTCCCAAATTCTTACAGACTTGTTGCATCTGGTTGTTGCCTATGACTCCCTCTGAGTGCCATGAGCTCTGTTGCCTGGCATTTTCCCAGGTCAATCTTTATTTTTCCCATGATTTTTAAAATTGAGGTAACCTTGGTTTACATCACTGCTGTTATGTTGGAAGTAAAGGATCCCCCACAGTTTTGCTTTGCTCTTAGGTAAATCTGTTAGAGTTTCTGAATGCTATCTAAATACCAAGCCTGCACATACGGCCTTACATTATGTTCCAATGACATACTTTCCACCTAAGGAAATCTGTCTCAGTGTATGATATTTTAGGACTTCAAAGTGTCTCCTTGAAAAGCATTGTGCCTATGTTGTGTTAGATATAGTACTTAGTGAAAAAAATGAGAGAAAAAAGATAGGAAGAAAAGAAGTTTCTATTTACCTTTCAAGGAAAAGTTCAAGTTTTTGAGCTTTAAGTGTAAATAGAACTTGAGTAGATTTAAACTTTTTTGTCATTTAAGAAATAAAAATCTCTTAACTATCTTCTCAGCTCTAGATATGACTGAGAACTCAGTACAGTGAGTTTTATTGTGGCTTGCATAGTGCTTGATGTGTCTTCTGCTTCTTGCTGTTTGCCTAGGCAAACAACAATTGTACACACAAGATAATTAGGAAAAACAGTTGGGGTATAGCAGAAAGTTTCAACTGAGGTTTGGAACACCTGAGTTAGAAATCCTGACTCTTCCATTATTTTGTGACTTAACCAGGGGACTTCTTCATGCTGCATTTTCCTTTGTAAAGTTGTTATGTTAATACTTTTCTTAGTAGTCTCTTTTTAGAATTGCTATAAAAAATCAAGTAATCAAAAAGGTCTAAGGCAGGAACTAGTACAAAATAGGATTTTAATAAATGTTAAGTTTGGACATCAGTGTCTGTGATAAAGCTTTGATGGGAAGGGGCCTCCCTGGAGGCGCAACAGGTTAAGTCTCAGCACTATGAAGCTGTCCACAGCCACTGCAGCACAAGTTCTATCCCCAGCCAGGGAGCTTCCCACATGGCACAGCAGACCTCTTCTGTCTCGCCCACTGCTCCCCTCAGCTGTGTATTTTAGTCGATCTACCTGTTCTGCTCCCCACTCTGTCTCTGTTGAATCCTCTCACCCCCCACCTCCACCTCTGGCCTGCCCCCTAGCTCTTGTGTGCATAAATAAATAAATCTTTACAAAAATGATTTGATGGGGGAGGTCTGGGTGCCTTGGGAGTTTCAAGCTGAGACCTTGTGATGAGGTAGAGTGAGCAAAACTGGAGGGAGGGTAGGAAGGAAATTGATGCAGGGGTTGGGAACAGCATCTGTGATGATCTGGAGGTGCTAGAGAGCCAAGGAACTTGTGGTTGGGAACCCAGGGCTGGGATATGGAGAGCAGGATACAAAGGGGGCAGAATTGGGAGGCTCTTCTTAGCTTAGGAAATGTGGATTCTACTCTAAAGGCAACAGGAAATTGTTGAGGGGGTTTATAAAGAAGGAAGGAGATTCTCTGTGTTTCTGAAGCATCTCCCCAGCTGCAGTGGAGGACAGAATGAAAAGCAGGGATGGAGCACCATTTGTCAGTCTGGATCATCTAGGCAGGATGCAGTGAGGACGTGGAGGTGGAAATCAGGGCAGGGTTTGGTTGAAAGGATGTGAGGGGTAGATTGGAGATTGCATGAGAAGTGAAATTAGAAAACGTTCTCTGCTATTTCATCAGTGCCACATCGAACTCTAGTGTCCTACTTTGTGGCTTCCTCCTCTGGGGTCTGAGAGCACTTTGTTCAAACCATCATTAGAGTGTCCATCACACAGGATCTTAATTACTGTTTAAAGATCCTTTTTAGGTGAAATGCTATTCAAAGGCCAGGGCTGTGTCTGATTCATCTTTGTATCCCCAAGCCTCAGCCTACAGCCTGGAGCATGGTAGATCGACAGGGAATGCTTTCTGAATGAACCCATGAATAAACAAAAGCCTGGTTCCCAGAATAAATGTTCGTGCTCAATGGATTCTTTCCACTAAGACATTTAGCATCTCATAAAGACATCTTATTTATTTCTTTTCCAATTTTAAAGTGGAAAAAACCACCTTGAAATGTGTTCAATTATGGCTTGCACATCTTTACAAGAACTATCTCTTCCTCCTGTGAGTATTGAAAGGATTTGCAGAGAGCCCTGTGCTAACAGCTTCTGAGGTGCTGCTGCAGAAATTCAGGAATGTCTTCCTATTCATTTCCTTATATTTATCACTTGCTGCTGTTGAATGCTGAATTTTGTCTTTTGATGCTGGCACCTGGCCCCTCAAAACTCTAATGGGAACTCTTCTGCACCCACCTTAAGAAATGTGCTTCCAGCATTATGAATCATGTTGGCCATTTGACTGACAAAGAAATGCCTATGATTGTGAAAGGCAGAAATGAGCATTCTCTTTCCAAGGACCAGATCCTAAGTTCATGAGGGCTGACTTGTTGCTTGTTTTGCTCCCTCTTGTGTCCCAAACTCCTTGTACGGTGCCTGCAAAGGGTGATTGCTCAGTTAAATACTTATTGAATAAATGAACAACTGGCGACAGAATGTGAGACACCTCCAGACATTTGATTAAACTTACTGGGCAAAAGAAAACTAGCATTAATGCCAGGCAGTGTGCCAAGCAGGTCTTAGAACCTGTTATATAATGACTGATCTTTTCTCAGAACTGGGAGATTGGAGCAACTCAACTTTTAAAATATGCAATTTCTTGAAATGTTACAAAGGAGGGATTGTAGGGGATCAAAAATTTGCCATACTGAATATATCATTTTGGCAAAAGTTTCATATATTAGGAGTCAGAATATCTCCCTTAAGAGTGTCTCCCTAACTGTGCTGAAATTCAATGTAATGGAGAAGGTGAAATTTCAATCAGCAGTCATGCCTTGTTTACTGTGCCTTCCCTGGTAACCTTTTTTTTTTTAAGATTTATTTATGCATACAAGAGCGGGGGTGTAGGCTAGAGGTATAAGGGGGTGGTGAGAGGATTCACCAGAGACGAGTGGGGAGCAGAACAGGCGTGGATTAACTGAAATTCACTACTGAGGGGAGCAGCGGGCAAGATAGGAGAGGTCTGCTGTGCCATGTGGGTTAGCTTCCTGGCCGGGGATCGAACTTGCAGATTGCTTCATAGTGCTGAGACTTAACCCCTTGCACCACGAGAACGGTCCCCTGGTAACCTTTGTTAATGGACCTTCCCTTCTCCCCTCCACCCTTTGTCGTAGCTAAGGTTTTCAAGATGTCTGAAGTTGCTTGGAAGTGTTACTCAGTCTTCCTGGGTCTCTCCCATGTATACAAGAGATATAAATTTTATTGTTAATGTTATTACTATATTGCAGGAGCATTGTTTTGTAACATGGATGTCTCAGAAGCATAGCATCACATCTCTTCAGCTGTCTGTTACTACACCACATCCACCACCAAGGCACCCATGATCTGTCATCATAGTCCACTGGCTCACCCACACTATGCTCTCCATCCTTCCCTCTGGAAGCCTCAGTTTTACAGTTAGATTGCTAGACTTTGAAACATCTTTTTGGCTTAAAAAAATCAACATCACACAAATAGCAAATGACAGAGCCAGGTTTTAAGCTTAGCTCCTCCCAACACAAAAAGTGATGCATAGTCCTATGGAATGAGCCAAGTAGAGGAAAAATCACTCCATTTTATTCCTATTGTGATTTTTTTATTTGCCAGGATACGTTTGACTAGTGTTCATTTTCTCCACTTCCAGTGTGTGGCAAATTTTTTTGATTATTTATTTGGTTTTGTAGAATCTTTTAATAAACAGACTCTAGATATTTCTATCAGTTTTTAGATTCAGTGTGTATTTCTATACATTTGTAGTATACCTCTGAGGCAATGTCATTGACATGTTTGCATAACTATATAAAGAGAATGGTTCTGAGGTAAAGATGTAAAGAATCACAGGTACTGATAATTAGATGAAAAAGTATTAACAATTGTAAAGAGCGTCACTGCAACAAAATATTTTTTCTTAAACAGAAGTAATATTTTCTCTGAATAATGTATACTTGACTTCCCTACCTACCAGCTCAGCATTTTACGGTGAGCAGGGTATGGAGAGCATCCTCTCCAAAGGCAGACAAGCTGTGATAAATAGCAGTTCTCAGGATCCTGGGAAATATTTCATTAGCTCTCCTTTCCTGGGCTACTCTTTTGGAAATCCATAGGTGAATGGGCGGCTTTTCTCACATTGAAGCTTTGCTACAGTGGAAGTTCAGCGTCTGAGAAATCCAAGCCTGACATAATATACCTACTGTTGGTCTGGCGTGGAGGCACTCAAACGGCAGCTGTTTAATATAACATTTGAAATACTGAAATTTTAAAAAGATAGTAGTTTTAGTTCATTCTACATATGAGTATCTCAGTCGACGTCCAAAATGCAGATTTTATTCTAAAATCACTTTCATGAATTTGTCCTTTGTAGTCAAGGATTATTCACTATTATTCACTAATACTGTTCTTGAAGGTGGTTATGGGATTCTTTTTAATGTGACTGGATATATGTAAGTGCATGACTGTTCTCCCCAGTCCCGTGTCAAGAGCCGCGCCTCTCTAGACTGTAATTGAAGTCACTCTGTTGTGTTACTGTGTGATTAGTTCTGGTATAGCTCCAAAACTAGACTGTGTGTGTGTGTGTGTGTGTTTTCAGGTTGTGTGTTTTCACTTTTGAACATATTGGTTTGAAACGTATTTTAGTATTGACAGTGAATATCCATGATGCATAGCCATTGACAAAATCACATTGGAATTTGACTGTTAAGTGACAAACACACCATTTGGGGTCTCCATCCTCACCCGACTTTGCCTGCTCTGTGGTTATCCACTCATCATTGATCACTGTGTAGCAGTTTTTTTTTTTAAATGTTAGTGATTATAATAAACTATTGTATTTTCATTTCTTTTTTTCTTTGTTTCTCTTTGGGTAGTTTATTTTTGAAAGTTTATCAATAATGTACAAATGTAGAAGGTGTTATCAATTAATTGATATATCCATTACCCAGATGTAAAAATGATAAACCATTTACAATATTGGTCCACCTATCTTCTGTTTCTGTTCTTTACTTTTTTTTTTATTATTGAGGCAGTATTGGTTTATAATATTGTGTATGACTTAGGGGAGTAGGGTCACACCTTCCCAGATACATTACCACACCTTACCCACCATCAAAGCTTCATTATCCCTTTACCAAAGACCACTGGGCCCTCTCTCCTCACTTTGTTCCCACTCTCCTTCCCCTCTAGTAGTCTCAGTTCTCTAAAGAAGACATACAAATGTCCAACAGGCATAGGGAAACATTTTCACCATCATTTTTCAGGGAAATGCAAATGAAAACCATTGAGACACCACCTCACTTCATTCAAAATGACTCATATCAAAAAAGGAAAAAAAAAAACAACCACCAGAATCAATAAATATTGGCTAGGATGTAGAGAAAAAGGAACCCTTCTACACTATTGCTTTCTTAAAGTTTACTCCACTTTCCTGAAGAATGGAGGCAAGAACGATTACTTGTTTAAGTATATTTAGAATTTATTGCATTCCAGATATTAAAATTGCATGTAACGGATTTGGAAAGCCCTTAGAAACTGTTTAACCTAGCATCTGCTTATCCGTACATGGAATTATCTTAATGAATAGACGGCTCTATTGTCATTCTGTAAAACTAGTGTTCCGTCGAGCACTTATTGGAAAATTGTCCTTAATGTGTTTTACTATATTATTATAGATTCTAGCAATGTTTACATATCTGGGGATTCCTAGAAATCTATGGATATTTATATTACAAATGGGATCTTTTGGTGGACTGTTACTATGTGACCATTAAGCATGTATATAAGTAGAATAAAAACAATAACGACAATTGTTTTTATAGAGGATTAATAAATATTAGCAACAACAGTTACTACATGGTTCATTTATTCCTTATATACTCAACAGTGTGCCAGGCAAAGCACACTGTTGAGTATATAGAGCATTATAACTTAAAAAGTACTTTAATATTTATTATTTCCTTAATATCCTGCCAACTGCCATAAGGTATGGACTCTCATTTTTAGAATATTTTATAGTTGCAAAAATTCAAGTCCATAGAGGTGAAGTGGCTCTTCCAAGATCCAGAGGCAGGTCCTGAACCCAGGTAAATTACATCTTAAATCTTAATCAGGTTTAGGGCCCATTTCATGTTGTCCTCTCCAGACGTATTGCAATTATTTATTGAATACTTAGAACTAAAAAGTCACTTTTGTTAGCATATAGAGCAGGCTCCAAGCGGTTAGGACTTCTGTCTGCTTCCTTCACTGCTGAACCTCTAGCATCAAGCTTTGCCTGGCACACTGTTGAGTATATAAGGAATAAATGAACCATGTAGTAACTGTTGTTGCTAATATTTATTAATCCATTTATGTATTTACGTGTTAAATACCTTATATGCTTTTTCATCTTCTTCCTATTCTACCCTAAAGAGAACATTGATAATCTCATTTTACAGATGAGGAACTGAGGCTAGGAAATGTCAGGTGACTTACCTCAGGTCTCCCAGCTAGCTATGTAGTGGAGTTTGAGCTCTTTGATCCTGAAACCCTAGTTTTCATCTCTTCATGGTAATTGAGGCTCAGATTGTTATACTTAAACCTGCATCTTTTTATACCTAATACAGCTGTTTCTCTGCCAAACTACTTTATTTCTCTAGATCTAATTCCAGCCATATGGTAAACAAATAATGAATGCTGCTATTCTGTGATAGTCATTGTGCTTAGCATTTGATAGGCACGGTTTCATTTAATCCTCACCTGTGATTCCCATAAAACCAAGGGTTGGTGAGGACAAAGGACTTACCCAAGGTGACACTATTAATAGACGGTATGCTCATTCCCTAATCCTGGACTTTGTCTCCATGGTGGTTAAAAAAGGGTAACAGAACAACAACAACAAAATGAAGAGCAGGTATTAGGTTTAAAAAGATTTGTTTTACTATTTTGTCTATTTTCATTTTGTCTTTTTGTAGTGCATCGCAGAAACAACATTTAAATAGCTTAGAGATGATTTGGGCAGTTCTTATTTCATAATCTTAAGTCATGTGGCTAAGGAAGAAGACTCCTCTCTTGGTTTTAGTCACATTTCCTCTATATTTCCTAGTCCCTCTCCTGCATCTGTCTACCTCACTCCCCTCTTCCTCAAGAGTCCTGGCCTTTGTTTGTTTCTTTCCTTCCTCCCTGGGTTACCTGATATTCATGGTTAGTCATCTGCTCCATTTCTCTTCTCTTTCCCAATTCCTCATCTTCTAATTATTACCAATATTATGGGTGTTTAGTTAATGCTTTTTGTGCTAGGACATGCCATTTAAGGTGGCCACAGACAGTTCCACTTCAAATGGAACAAATGGGATTCAGCATACCCCCTGGAATATTTACAGGAGAAAGACAAAGGATTTAAATTAAGGGATTAATTGGAAATCTCTTAGGTGCACTTAGTTTCTGGTTGACTGAACCAAGTTTTTCTCTTGAAAGGTCAACTAGTTTTTCCATGATTTTTAGCTGCTCTGAGAAAGGAACTGTAAATCTTCCTGTTTATTTGCTTTATAAATCTCCCTTCAGCTCATTTAGTATGGGGCCGAAGATGAGAAATGCATGGCTTTCTTTGAGGAAAAAGAAAAAGAAACCAAGTCTCCATAAAAGGAAATCTGCACTACTGAAACTTGAAGTGCCACCTCTTTCTGACTTTAAGCTATATTTGTCTGTGTGGTGTGTGATGGTGGGGTGTGTGTGTGTGTGTGTGTGTATAAAGTCTTTGTGTTACAGAAAAAAATCATACCACTGGTCCTGCTTGTATTATCGCCTATATGAACAGCAAATTTCCCAAAGGAATGAAATAGGCTTTGCTTTGAAATACCTGCTTTAATCCATACACCTTAAAGTTGGAAATAATAGAAAACAATAATTAATGATGTGCTTGGAGAACAGCTTATTCCAGTTCATTAGAATTTTTGGTGATCAGAGGAGAAAGTCTCCGTTCTCTTGAGTGCTCCTTTTGTGTTGAAACAGAAAATTTTAAATTCCCGAGTCCATTTTCTGGTCTTAGAATGCACAGGGCCATGTTCATTGTTGAATTTCTGTGTGGTGACTGCAGATACTCCTGGGGCCACCAGGCATTGATCTTCTTGGGCATCGATTTTTAGTTTCCTCTTCATAATAGGTGTGTGTGACAGGTGGAGGCTTATTGCCTTTACTTGTGTGTATCAAGGACACAGCTCTGGAGGTTATTTTTGTGCCCTAGTCATCATTACGCTTTTTCTCTCTGAAGTGGCACAAAGCAAAAAGGAAAATGGGGGGCCTCCCAGTGGCGCAGTGGTTAGGCGCTGCACTGTGGAGCTGTCAGCAGCGGCAACATGAGTTCGTGGGGCGACATGAGTTCGACGCCCCGCAGGGGAGATTCCCACATGGCGCGGCAGACCTCTCCTGCCTTGCCGCTGCTCCCCTCAGCAGTGTGTTTCAGTCGATCTGCCTGTTCTGCTCCTCACTCTGTCTCTGGTGAACCCTCTTGCTGCCCCATGCCTCTGGTCTGTACCCCACCTTGTATGCGTAAATAAAATCTTAAGAAAAAAAGAACTTTAAAAAAAGAAAATGGGCTCTTTTCTTTTAAGAAAGATGGGAGGGGATGTCTTATTGTCACATCTACAGCACCTACTACTGCGCGTGGTAGTGTGGTTAGAATGTGTTTGTCTAAATAGCCAATGATGTAAAAAAGACATTTGAATGGTTTAAATTTTGACTGTTTTGGAGTTGATCTTTCTCCCTCTTTTTCTAAGTGATTGAGTATCTCCTGTTCCCTGTGGTGTTAAGACCATCAGGAAAGAGAATGAACATTTCCCGACAATTCCAGACATTGTGTTGGGTGTTTTTACACTGATGTCTTAGGCACTGGTCACACTACACTCTGCAGCAGATTTTTCAGTTCTCCTTTTTTTAATGGAGGACTGTGTGTCCCAGAAGGGTTGGGGCTAGGACTAACATTGAGGTCCACTCGTATCGACCTTGTCTTTTAACCCTGTGCTTTCTGAATGTGGCTGAGCAGCAGAATCTCCAGGGGAAATCTGTGAAAACTCAGATTTCTGTGACCCTTCCCAGACCCAGAGGCAGAGTAAAATCTTGAATGACCGTAACCACTGAGTAGTTGGTATATCCCTTCCCCAGATAATGCAATCTTTTTGAAAATAAAATTTAGAAAATATGTTTAACTGTTCTCAGGGTTGCTACTTTAGAACTTAAAAATTAGATAGTGTTTCTTCAAGTTTCATTTTCTCTCCTCTTTCTCTTTGCCTCCCCTTCTTCTCTTTTTCCCCCTTCCCCTTTGGCTTTCCTGATGCCAGACCCTATAGTCTGACTATTGGAGAACTTAGCAGCTCACAGATATTGGGATTCTGATGCACAACTACCGGCACATTACTAAACATATCTGCTTCTACCCTTCCTAGGCAATAGATGTTTGCCATGGGATTTGTAGTTCTGGCAGAAATGATTTGTTGCTTCCAAGCCAAAGCATTTAATTGGAAGTTCACAGCCTCCAAAATTTGTCCCCTTTGGCAGTAGCAACCAGCAATTTCAAATAAAGGGCTGTTTTGTCAGCCTAAGTTACTGAGGATTAGTGAGCTGGACCCCTGTTGACCTCCAGTGAATGTGCAATATGAATTATGTTAACTTTTGTTGTGTAAAGCTGTTGAGATACAGCAGTCATTTATTATCCTGTAATAGTTTAGCAGAAACTGTGATAAACCATATGTGGAAACTACCATCCTGTGTTATACAGGCACCTGAAACCGTTTTAAAGGCTGAGTAGTATTTTGGTGGTATTTTGGGAAGCAAAAGGATGCCAGACAGAAGGCATACGTATTTTGGCACCATTATTTGTCAAATTCTTTTTTTGTTTCGTTTTTGGCTTTAAAAATTATTTTAGAGGATTCTATAAAAGTTAAGAAAGTAATTTTATTAAGGACCACAATTTATCTGTGGGTATCTCAGAGTGATCAGAGGCATATGGGAGAATCAGAAAATAGACTGAAAAGTAGGGCATGATGTAATGGTGATGGTGAAATACATCGTGTGTACTATACTAGGTTTGAATAGTTCATCCCACCCAGAACATAAATTTCATGTGGGGGAGTACTTGGAATGAAGCAATTTAAGTTCTTAACTATGGTTATTGATAGTGCTTGTAGAAGTACCTCATCTTCTGAGCAGAGCACTGCCACATTAAATCTCCTGTAATTTTGTGAATGGTTTGCAAAAATCATTAGACTTTTGACAAACTTAATTAAGCCTGAAACATTTTCCTTGGCCCTACTCCTATTTCTTACTTCTGGTTTCCCTTAGCAATAAGCTGAGAGAATTTAGAAAGGTGGTAGATTAACAGTCACTGGCCAGAACTTTCCCCCTAAAATGGCAATGAAATAAGGAACTTGTGTTAATGCATAAGTGCACTGATTATAGTGGTTAGGTTTCTTTGATATGCAAGTGGCAGATATCCAAAATGAAAATGTCTTAAGCAGAGAATATTCATGGACTCAGGTAACTGAAAATTCAGGTGTAGCCTTCAGGAAAGGCTAGACCCAGGACTCACTATCACCAGGTCTGTTTCTCTATTCCGGGACTGTCTCTGTATCTGTTTCTCTCACTCTATATAGATTTTACTGCTTTTATTCAGATGTTCCACTGATATCAGTTTTACCTTTGTCTTCATAGCCAAACAGTCCTAGCCATTTTAGCAAGAATCATAGAATTGCCTCTCTACTGGTTTAAGTCACTTGACTCCAAACCATGATTCACTCATGGTATCCAGGAATTTATAGCATACTGACTAGTCACTTCTGACCCAGTCCCATGCTTGGAAAGTGACAAGAGGGCTCACTTAATCTCTTTGGTCTGAGAGGTAGGGAGAGATGGTCTCATAGGAAACTTAGGTGTTGTATCAGAATATCCATCTTCTATTGTGATGTCTTTGGATTTTATAGATAAAGAAACTGTAAAAATGATGATATGATGATGGTTCACGGGAGAATTGGTGATGGGTAATCTATGGGGAATACACAATAATGTAAAAGATATGAATAAAAATTTAAAAATGATAAAAAAATGATGATATGGTTGATAATAACAACATGGATAACATAAAACTTATATTTTGCTGTCTGGACTTAAATCCCCATTTTCCAATATTGGCTATGCAATCCATTCCCTTGGTGCCTTAGTTGTCTAGCCTGTTGAATGGGTGGAATGATAACTCACTCCATAAGAGGCCACTTTGAGACACAACAGGAATTACTCATTAGGTATCTCTAGAGGGTATCCAGCCATTTCATTTGCAGATGAGGAGGGTCAAAGGACTTCACCAAGGTCATATAGTCATTAAGGACAGAGCCACTAGTGCAATGTCTGATTCTGGAGTTAACACCAGAATTTTACTAGCAGTCATGAAAATGCTCTGAAAGATTTTAAGAATTAAGCTGATGTGATCTGCTGCATTAATGTATTATCTATTATTTTAAAAGTTATTTGTATATAGAGTTTTTACTAAGTAATTTAATGAAGGACTTGCTACTAAAAGAATTTCTATGCTTAAATCATTTAGAATGTCTTTGTTACGTGAAAAAACTAATTTGCCTTTGTTTTGGTAAACATTTTTTAGATGACATCTTGATTAGAATAAGGTCATATTGACTTACTATATTAAAATGAAATCTTAGTTTTCATTGTTTTTAGCATATTGTAATGAAAGAGAACAAAGTTGGGGATCAGAGAGACTTGGACTCCAGTTTCAGTTTGGCTGCTGTTAAGCTTTGCGATTCTGGGAAAACTATTGAATCTCTGGGAGACTGCAGAAATTCATCCTTTGTCATTTTATATTATCTCTCAGCATTCTGAACTATCCAATACCCTCACCACCTGCACCTACAAACACACTCCACTGTGACTCGACACTCTGAAATTCTTGCTCCCTCTTCACTCACCTGCTTTCCCCAGCCATTAAATGGTGGGACTCCTCAAATCTTGATGCTAGACATTATCTCTGCTTACTCCCATCCTCTCCCCAACTGTCTATATCAGTGCCAAATGCTTGCCTAAACAGGCCTCTATGAGGCCCCAAAGCTTGCCACAGTTTTAGATTCCTTCTGGAGGGGAACCACAAGAAAGGGGTTAGGCAGATCCTAGAGAACTGGCACAGAAGGAGAGACTCAAAATTCAAAATGTACCACATCAAGATCAAAGATGCCATTGTCTTTGTGAAGGACAAGGAGTTTTTGTTCCACATGTCTCTCACCCATATGTCTCTTCCAAGTGTCACTGAATCTCTCCTCCATGTATCTCCTTTTCCAGAGTACCAGAGTGCAAGCCAGAGTCAAACAAGAGAATTTGAGCATGCATATGTTCAATTATAAGACAAGCATGACCACTTCACTCTGACTCTAGTTCCCAGTTCAGGAAGTCAGGTTCACGGCATGCTGAGAGTTGTAGTCATGGACTCCTGAGGTCTATGAGAATGGAGGCAGGACAGATGGTGGAATCTGTCATGACATCAGGGGATGGAGTTCATTCAGAGCATCATTTGCTGGCCTAGTTTATTCCTTACTGTTCTCTAACACTTTGTTTACCTCGGTTGGGTGAATGACTAACATTTTTATGCTGGACTGTCATCTGAGCTCCATGCTTGTATGTCTAATGGTGTATGTGATAGCTCTTGGACATTCCCAGGCTCTTAAATGCTGTGTGGTCAAAACAAATGCATTACCTTTCTCTGGGACACCTCTCTTCTTCCTCTATTTCCTCCATCTGTGAGTGCTAGCACAAACCCTCATGTTACTCAGTTCACAGATTTATGAGACCACCTTTTAATGCTTTCCTCTCCTTCATTCCACTATCCAGTACATCACCACATTTGTATGTTTTTTTTTTATTTTCTATGAAATAACTTTTCAGTTGATCTCTCCACATTTCCTGACTCCCTTTAGTCCCAACTTTCCTTGTCTCTCATCAACTGTAGCAGTGGCTTCTTCCATCATTCTGGTTTTCTCCAGTTCTATGAATATATAGTAGTCTTTTCAACGTGGACACTGACCATATTCCCCCCCCCCCCCCCCAGTCTTAGTGCATGGGCTTTCACTGCTCTAAGGAAACAGGTGCATCTATGCTACTGGTCACAAGGACCTTTTCCCTGATCTCACTTTGCACTTGATTCCCTCTTGTCTCTCTTCACCCTAGCGGTCTCTCACTACCAATCTGCTAGTTTCTCTTTCTGCTGCATCTATTCCTCTTTCTTATAGCTTGTATTGGTTATATTCTTACCCTTTCTTCAGATCTCAGATCATTTACCTGCTTGGCAGTTGACTTCACCTGGATTAGATTTCCAATACCCACTCTCCTAGAACAATATATCTCTTCTTTGTTGTACCCTCACAATACCAGTTTTATATTTGTTTATGTCCTTTCTAGATTATTCCTGTTATCAAGAACATTGTATCCTAGCACCTAACAAAAGTGTTTGACATATTAGGTAAGTGATAAATAGTTGAATCACTTAGTTCAGTGAAAATGCATGACCTCTGAAGTTGGACAGATCTGAATTTTTTTTTTAAATTTTGTTATTGTTGTTGGTTTGTATAAGAACTTTTTTTTTTTATACATACAACCTGGGGTACAGGCCAGAGGCGTGGGGTGGCGAGAGGGCTCACCAGAAACAGAGTGGGGAGCAGAACAGGCAGATCAGAAATACACTGCTGAGGGGAGCAGCGGGCAAGGCAGGAGAGGTCTGCCGCGCCATGTGGGACTCTCCCTGGCTGGGCATCGAACTTGCGTCGCCGCTGCCGACAGCTCCACAGCGCAGCGCTCAACCGCTGGGCCACCGGGGAGGCCCAGATCTGAATTTTTGTCCTGACTTTGTTACCCAACTCCATTCTGTTACTTGAATTATGCGGGTTCTCAATTCCCTCATCTGCAAAACGTGCTAGTATTTCTACAGATTGGAAATCAATGAAATAAACCATGTACTATGGGACATGATGCATGGTGGAACTAAAATACTGTTTATTTCCCTTATCCCCTCTTGATCCCCTTAGAAAATGACAGATTATATATTATAAATACTGGGAAGCTCTTCTCATTGCACTTTTCCAATCTTTCCAGTCATCTCCTTTTTCAGGCAGGGCTGGGCATCTGTGTGACTCCTCATGGACTCTGTTCAGTTCATTAGTGATGAGTCATCACCATCCTATGTCCTCTCAGTGGTCCATGAAGAATCACATGGCACCTTAATGGCCAACTTTTATGATGATGGACCATTTGCATGGAGATGGGAATCATTTGCTTAGTTTTGAAGGTACATTAACTCTCTTTGGTCACTAAGACTTGATGATTAAATTTCTTCTTAGAGTCCCCAAATAGCGTCTCTACCTGGATCCACTTTGATTTCAAACCAAGTTTCAATGAATTAAAAAAATTCATGCTGTATTGACCAAGTTATGATTTCCTCCTGGTTATGTTGATTATCCTACAAGGTTCTAGGTTGATTAGGTCAGCAGTTTTTGCTAGAAATATTAGTAAATTAATAGGACTTACCTGGTCAACTCACAGAATATTAAATTAGGAACCTTGGGTACCTGTAAGTGAGAAGAATGGATATGCCTTTAGGAGGATGATGAGGTCAAATAATGTTACTTTTCATTCCATAAAGAATATGAGGTGATTTATAGGAATACAAAAGTTCAGTAAAATAGTAGAAATGAATTTTAAAATAAAATACCACTAGGCAGTGAAATCAAAACTAGTTTTGGAAAATAAGGAGGAAATTTTATCCCTGAATGTGTTGGACATAGCCTTACATAATTAGTAAAATTGGGCTGTACATACTTTCTGAGCAAAAGTAGGACCTCTGATTAGCTGCAAAATCCACATTATCCATGCACAAAAAACTAGGACATTTTTTTGGAGGAAGAGGAAGCCATTTGGATTCGGGATCACTGTCTTATAAAGTTTTACTAAGGGATTTTAACTTCTTTGACCACCGTTTCCTTATCATTAGGAACTTATAATCAGAATGAAAAGTCACAAGTTGGCATCCAAAGGTCACATTTGGTCCAAAGACATTTCTCTTTGGCTTCTGGAGCACTTTGGGGAGATTAATTTGCTGCCTCTTGACACAGTTTGCAGGCTGACAGTTTACCATATTTTCCTTTACCTCCCTCTTACGATACTCCTGATCCTCTTCTCTGGAAGCCAGAGAGCCCCAGGAAAGCAGATGAGGAAGTACCTCAAGCTGTTCTCAGAGGAGTAGATGTTTGATCAGGACTTCCTAGGGTCCCAGGATCCTTCTTTCACATACTACCATTTTACAGTCTCATCCCAGGTCCAGTCCCCACCATGACATTGACTGTCTGCATTCCAGATGGGAATGAAAGGGAGATTATCAGAAAAGATGGCACTTGTCACCCCCATTTTGGAGTTTCTTATCCTCTTGGTCTTCTCCCTGTGAGCTTTTATTTATTTTTTATTTTTTAAAGATTTATTTATTTATGCATACAAGCTGGGGTACAGGTCAGAGGCATGGGGCAGCGAGAGGGTTCACCAGAGACAGTGGGGAGCAGAACAGGCAGATCGACGGAAATACACTGCTAAGGGGAGCAGCAGGTGAGGCAGGAGAGGTCTGCCGTGCCATGTGCGAATCTCCCTGGCCAGGTGTCAAACTCACGTTGGTGCTGACAACAGCTCCACAGTGCAGCGCTTAACCGCTGCACCAGCAGGGAGGCCCTCCCTGTGAGCTTTTAGTGACTAGAATCTGTAGCCCCTGCTCAAAGATCCTGATGGCTCAGCTGTTACTACATGTTAGAGGGTTAAACTTCAACCTGCATCAGAATCTCTTGGCGCCACATGGTTGGGTCCCATCTCCAGAGATTCTGATTCATTAGGTCTGGGGCGGGACTTGATCTGTCAGTTCTTACACGTTTCTGGGTGAAGTGGCATCCTCGCTCATTTCTGATGACATGAACGTGTTTTGAGAACCACTGAGCGCTTGGGCAGCTTTTTATCTTTCTTAAGCCCAGTCAACAAAATGGTTGTCTACAGACATCATAGGTTTTAGTCTACAACGATGGGGAAGAGATGGTGCTCTCTAAGAGAAGCAGAGAATTCAGCTTTGGCTAGCTGACTCTTCTCCTGTCATCCCTATCAACTTTGTAACCTTCACTCACATAGCTTTGTAGAAAAGGGCATTTTTTTCTATGTAAATTTCAAAAATTACAAAAAAATAATTATTAACTGGATTGAAAAGTCAAATATTTTAAAGAATTCATCTAGGAAAAAATTACAGAATGTACAATACAATATTTGCCTAGTATAATCTTTTGCAAAACTCAAAATGGCTTTTTTTTTTTTAGCAGATAAGAAACCCCGTAGTGCTGAACCATGCCTAATTCTAAAAAAAAAGACCAAAGGCATTTCAACTATGATAGATTTTGCTCTAGACACAACCTACTTAATTTATTCTCTCTTTGTAGCCCTTCTTAATTCAACTTTGGTTATACTTATCTAATTGAAATCTGTGTGGCTTGGGCTCTGGAGACAGACCACCCAGATTTACATCCTTCTACCAGTTACTAGCTATGGATATTGGGGAGATTCCTTAGCTGCTCTTTGCTTCATTTTTCCTTATCTGAATAATGGGGGTGATATTAGTACTTACCTCAAAACACTGCTCTAAGGATAAGAGAGTGAGTTATGTAAGAGGTTTGGAATGATGCTTAACACATTTTAATACTGTAATGGAGTTCCTGTCTGCTTCAGGACACAGGATTTTGTGGAGATGACTTCTTGATTCTAAAAGCCATGACATATTGTTTCTCATTTAATAAACAAGGAAACTAACACAAAAAATCTGGTGGTGCCTGTGCTTACAAAGACCAGTAACCATCTCCAGTGCAGCTCCCTCTGCACTGCTCTTTTCTCTTAGAAAACCTAAATATGATGTGGTGTCTTTACACTGTTTGGTAGTTGGAATCGCCTGTTGTTTAAGGAAATGTTTCCTTAATTTAATAATTTTCCCTTGCTTTTCCTGCTACTTTATTGCATAGAGATGCTCTCCATTTTAGAATTAACACCCCTTCTTCCAAGCAGATATTAGTCATCTTACTCAGAAGTGAATACCTGTGATGGTGAACAATAGCTGTGAATTTAATCCCACAAGCCCTGTTATCATCTGCTTGTAGATAATTAAGGCAACATCTTAGCTTCATGATACTCAGACAATTTTTTCGAAAGCTTTTTTTTTTGATTGGGTTGTCAGGCAGGACTCTTTAGGAAGGGTTGCTATTGTCTCAGCTAGTCTCACAGAATGAGTTAGAGTCCACAGACCTCTGCTCTCCACTTGACTCCTGACCAGCTAACTGGTTAGCCTCAGGCGAAGCACTTAGCCTCTGTGAGCCCCAGGTTTCCCTTTTTTGTTTGTTTTTTTTTTTTTGTCCGTTTATATCCTTTTTATTTGCTATAATATGAACTGTTGCAGCATGTTTTGGTCACAAATAAGACAGGGAGCACATACTACCTTTGCATAGTATATTGTTTATTCAAGATTAAAAGAAAGGAAAGGACTTTGTAAAGTGTTCTGTATCTTAATGAAAAATGGAGTAAAACATTTATTGAGTGTTAAATGAGAATTCGAATGAGAATATGAGAATGATTGTGACATATTCATGGCTTTATTTCATTTATTTTTTTTTCCAAATTGTCAAAGCTTTATTTTAATTATATAACTTGGGATTCTTTATTGTACTTTGCTTCATTTTTTTACTGTAACTTTGTTTTTGAGGTAACATTGGTTTACACCACTATGATTTAGGGTAATCGGCTCACAGCTCTTCAGATGATGATGGGTATACTTTCAAATTGTATATTCCTTGGGAGAGTAGAAAATGGGGCTTAAGAGAGCACAGTAGACTATGGTGGAGGGCTACGGGTGCTTTGCTGGTAGGAAAATTATGGTAAACACATCCAAGTGGAGAAATCCTATTTTGTGAAAAAATAAGGATGTTAAGAAAAATTGTTGGAGGAAGCATTGGTTTACATGTATAACTTTAGTTTACATACATCTACACATGTATGTCAACACACCATGCCCACTAGCAAAGCAGCTCTAATCCTCTACCATAGTGCGTTGGGCCCCTGTGTACCTGCTGCCCTCCCCAGTGTGGAGGAGGAGCCCTCTTCACACCCTACGGGACTCGTGTTGCTGTGTCTAGACCCCTTGGTCTTTGGCCATGTCCTGGGACTCTCTCCTGGTGCCTTCCACTCCTGCTTTTCTCGTCTCACTCTTCTGACTCGGCCCTGATTCCTGAAAACCCACTCTGGTGCTTGCCCAACAGGGGAAGTGTTTTTCACATGTATTCCAAATCCTTGGAGAAGGGATTAGTCTAAAGAATTATCCAAATAGGATGAGTGTTGCCCCCAGCCTGGTGAGAAAGGCTGGGATCATTGCCCTCACCGGGGGAGGGCAGTGTTGCCTACTGAGGGAACACATGCCCTAGAATGTCTTTTCCTGTCTCATTATTTCTGTCTGTGATACCAACATTTCTGGCAAATCCTGTTGTTGTAAAACATCACCTTTGTTCTTGCAGATCAGTGGGCTGGCTGATGGTATACATCCTCTGTTTAACAGCTACTGAGATTTCTAACGTATATTTTCAACAAGGGAAAGGCAAAGTACGTTAACCTTTATTAAGTGCCTCCTAAACTTCACACATACACACGCTCTCATTTAATTTTCTTTTGTGCAGCAGATGGACCTTATCTCCCATTTTAAGAAAGTGTAAATTGAGACCCTGAGAAATATTTCCCTGTAGACTTAATCTGCTAGAGCTTGGAATAGAATGAAAATCCAGATTGGCCTGATTCCAAAATCCTTTGCTCTTTCCCCTACATAACAATGAAATGATAGCAAAGGAGGCACGTTGGGCCCCACCAGCACATTGGCGTCTGCATTGGGGTGGCTATTTGTTTGTATAAACTGGCATGGACTTGAGTAAATGCCTCCTGGCACTGGTGCTGCCCTCCTGGGAGGACATGAATGGCCAGTTCCAAGCTTCGTGAATGGCTGCCCTTGAACTGGAAGGGGCTCTGGGAATTCTGCTTGCTAGTCCACACCAGCTCCCCATTCTCCAGGCTTCTCATTATGCACATTACTCCCAGCAGCAGAGGAAGTTAATTTGGCAGAAGGAAATTAAACTCGTCTCTTATTCTCCATTTCCCCAGAAGTGTTGTACTTGAGGAGAATCACATTCCCAAGGTGACAGGTATTGTGCAGAAAGGGCACGGCATCCCCTCTTTTTCTTCCTTCCTTCAAAACCTATGTAGGGTACAGAGGAAAAAGTGCTTAAAATATTTTTATTTAACCAAGTAACATTTCTATGCAGACCAAGATATTTGCATGCAAGGTCATTAATTCAGAGTTACAAGTTGCTGAATATGTAAGTAAGAAGAGTTCCTGGGGCAGCTCTGTAAACAGGGTTTGCAGACAAGGAGGCTGGACGAGAGATGGTTTCCATTTAAATGTGATCTCAATTATTGCACACATGCCTGGCAAATAAGACTGGGTTTCTGGATTTCTTGCTAAGTCTGTGATTGTAATTACTGGCCTTTTCTTTACTGAATTTTTTTTCCTTATTTATTGCTGTCCAAGGTGTTGAAGGCTAGGATTTGCAGTCAGCCAGAGAGTTGAAAACTTTGGAATAATTTTGAGTGCTGCCAGTTGGAATTTTAACTTTAGCATTGGGAAATTTAGACTGACGATATCTTTGGAAATTATTTGATTCATCTCACACACGTTACAGATTAGGAAAGAGGATCCAAAGACTTTAAGAAGCTGGGTTCTAGTTGTAGTTTCTGTCACTCACCAGTTGGTGGCATCTCTGACTGGTGAGGGTCAAGGCCAGATGAGTACTTATTGGTATAGCATGCGACAGAAGCCTCTGTCTTCTGACCCACTTCTAAGGCTCTTAGAATGAACTGCTACTCTTCTGATCTGAAGTGTTTTGAAGCTACTTTCTAGAAAGGTTAAGTAAGAAAACATGGTGCTCATGTCTCTACATCAATCCCATGCTTTCTGACTGCCTAGAATGGTCTCTGCTTGCTTATGAGCCTCCCAAACTCTTTCATGATATTCCTGAATTTAGATGCTACTTCCATGAAACCTCTCTTGATTCCTCCAGACAGACTTGGATAGTCTCTCTACTGATTTTCCCTTTTATATGTTGCACTATTTATAATTCACTGAGCAGTCTTCATGATGTCTTGACTCATGAGTGACAAGTTACTCCCTACAGTGAACTGTGAATTTTCTAAGGGCAGGCTCTTAGCAGAGAGCTGGTGCTCCATGCCAGCTTGTTGGCTGACTAAATGTACACATCAGCACTGAGCTGTGGCCGATATATTGGTGAGACTTTCATTGCAGCAAGCAAGGCAGCTTGCCATCACTTCCAATTTAGACATAGCCAGGATGGCTTTTGTCTAATGTCTGTTAGATTTGCCAGTAAACAGTTTCAATAAATATATATAATTGTATTTTTGTGTGGCAAATAAAAATCATTATAGATCAGTGTGACTTGTTAATAATTTATCTTTGGTTTCTGCCCCCTTCCTTTTCTTTGTACTGTTGGTACACAGCTTCTAAAACCCTTGGAATCTTCTGAAGTATCTCCTTGTATGCTAGCAAGATGGTTGGTGGCCAGGGATTCCTGAATGATCTCTGGATGGCATCTGGTTGCTAGGAAATCAACAACATGATTAGGAGGTTGGAACTTTTCAGGCCTACCTCCACCTCTACAGGAGCTAGTGATTAAAACTTCCATAACACTCTGAATGGATTTCAACAACTTTCCCTTTGGTGAACAGGGATGCATCCATGTGTCAGGAAGGTGGTACACCCCAAATTCCACATGGAGTTTGTCCCTCTTCTCTGGATCCTTCCAGACCTCACCCTTTGTATCTCTTCATCTGTCTGTTCATTTGTGTCCTTTAAGATATCCTTTGTAATAAATCAGTAGTAGTAAGTAGAACCTTTTCCTGAGTTCTGTGAGCCATTCTAGCAAATTGTCAAATTCAAGGAAGGAGTTGTGGGCATTTATATCTCATTGTTCAACCTGGACTTGAATTAGCATCTAAGTGGTGGTTAACTTAACCTGTGGGCCCTAACACTAACCCCAGGCAGGTAGCATCAGGTGGGATAGAATTTTAAGATACCCACCTGGTGTCTAGAGACTTGCTCTGTGTGGGGAAAACCCACACACTTGGTGTCAGAATGTTTTTTGTGAGTAGAAGAAATGAGGGGTTTTCTTTTATGTAGCTTTTCTTTAACTAGACATTAGCATTTTGTGCAACCTCAATAAATTTTGCCATTGTGGAAATGCAAATAAAAACCACAATGAGATACCACCTCATGCCAGTAAGAATGGCACACATTAAAAAAACAGGTAACAACAAATGTTGGCGAGGATGTGGAGAAAAAGGAACTCTCCTACACTGCTGGTGGGAATGCAAATTGATCCAACCACTATGGAAAGCTGTATGGCGTTTCCTCAAACTGCTAGAAATGGAACTCCCATATGACCCGGCAATACCACTATTGGGAATCTCCCCAAAGGACACAAAAACACTAATCCGAAAGGATACATGCACCCGCATGTTTATTGCAGCACTGTTTACAATAGCTAAGATATGGAAATCCCCAGATCC
>PVIJ01008492.1:22326-73911 GCA_004024925.1 Scalopus aquaticus
GTGGTACATATACACAATGGAATACTATTCAGCATTCAAAAAAGACAAACACATGCAATTTGCAGCAACATGGATGGATCTAGAAGGGATCATGATCAGTGAAATAAGCCAGAAAGAAAGAGAAAATTATCGAATGGTTTCACTTATAACAGGAATATAGGGGAGCCAAATAAAAAGAGACATTCAGCAGGGAAGGAGGGGAGGGGAAGGGCTCAAGAGGGGGAAGAGGGGAGCGCGAGGGACTATGGTTGATGGTTCCACGGGTGAACAGGTGATGGGTAACTCATGGGGACCACACAATAATGTAAAAGATATGAATAACAAAAATAAATTATTAAAAAAATAAAATAAATTTTGATAACAGAATTAATGTGATTCCTTTATTTCCCCCATCTCTTCAAAGACAATTAGGTAAAGACAAATTAACTGTGGTGATCATCTAATCTAGCTAGCTTACAAAAATGCCCTGGCTAATTCAAACAATTTTTAAGGTGTCTGATTTACTTTTGATTATTTTTGTAGCATATCCAGGTTTGGAACCAGGTTTACTAATTGTCTAGGATTTGGATGCTGCGTTTGAACATAGATAAACCATTTCTCCCACATACAGCACACTATCAAAAACAATCATGATACAAACTCAGCAGGCCAATTTGAAAATAAGTACTGAGCTTTGTCATGAAAAAACATGAAGATTCCCGAAGCAACCAAATGCTGCAATAAAGGAAACTTGATGAAACCTATGTGAGATCTAACAGTTAGAAATATCTATGGTGCATCAATGCTTGTACAGGCTCACAATAGCATGCCTATTTTTATGATCCAATGCATTGTTTGCTGTGCTTGAGAGAGCAGAAATGCCAGTCAGCTAGAAGCTATGCTTTCTAAACACCAACAATTAAAAGTAAGAAAGAACAGCAAATGCATTGCTAATGAATAAAAAGTTCTTTATGTGGAAAAGTGTAAAACCAAGCCATGGAAATTCGTGGGAAAATATAAATTATACATGTTTATGCCCAGGCTTGGAGTAGATTATCCATGTTTCCCGAATCTGTCATTGTACTTGCGAGTGAATTAGTTTAAATTTTATATTACCAGTGCTAGACCTTAGAGGAGCTAAACTAGAATTACTTGTTCTCCCCTGGAGTTACTCTAGTTATTTTGGTGCAATATCCTGCTGGGATTTATATGAAAATGAATTTTAATTTCTAATAAAGTAAGCATATGCTTTGGAGGGTGTTAGAACAAAGTGTCATAACTAATTATTGTTTCTAACAAATTCAACCTTGGAACAATCAGATCTTATTTTAATAACCCTTGTTCAGACTTGGATGTTAGCCTTTTCCTGTGTTCCCACCATGCTTCCCTCAGAATCCTGATACAACAGGAGAGATACATGGTGGAAACTTTTTTCTTTCGTCTCTATCCTGACTTACATAGTATTTTATTTTAGAATTGCAAGTTCCACAAAGGAAGCAGGCAGGTATTCTACAGACTTAATGTTATTTTTTTTTCCACTCCTAATTGCTGCACAGAAAATTGATTACATTAGGTACAGTGTGTGTGAATGGTCCAGAGGAATTAACTTGGCTCATCCTTTTCCTGTGATTAATAGTTATTAATTTCAGTAACTGTGAATAACTAAGAGGCAGAAGGAGCTGCAAAAAAAAAAAAAAAATCAGCTTCCATAAATAGTTTCACTTTTCACTTCCCAGAAGAGCAGAGTAGCTCCATTTCTTATCTTAGGTCTTCCCTTTGTTACCCTTCAGCCAGCTTTCTTTGCCTTACAGTGTGTCAATCAATAAGTCAATTAGCACATATTTATATGCTGTCCTTTTTGATGCTGGGCAGCGAGGGATATCAAAAGATGAATAAGACATGGTCTTTATCTTCTGTAGGTCACTTCCGTAGAGCTAACCAGTCCCCCTGGAATGCTACAGAATTTAAGTGGAGGGAGAATTCAGAAATGTTAGGTCACAGGGGACTGAAGAGATGGAGGTTTCATGGGAAAGTGAGGGTTGAAGAATGACCAGGATTTGGATTTAAGGACAAAAGAAGAAAGATGTTCAGTGTTCATTTTACCGTGGTTTATTTCAACCTAATAGATTAATCTTCAGGTTCAAATCAACACCCAGCAATTCGGTGTATAAGAACACTGAATTTTTTGATTTTCTTCATTCTGATCTAATTTCCATGCCCTATCCTTGATTAAAAAAAGGAGAGAAGGATGTCCAGTTAGCAATTCTTGGAGCTCTCTTAATTTAAAACAATTATTTGGATTAACCCAGTCTCATTAAGGTAGCCAAAATAATCAGTCTACAGCTTCCTGAGAGCTCTTGGAGATGTCCCTTTCCCTTCATCTTCTGAAGATCCTACTTTCATGGCCTTTGCAGAGCAGTTGCAGTGTCTGATTCCTCCCAGCTGCTTTGCACCATTTACCCTTGTCAGAGCTGTGGTTCATTGCTCCCAGTCTTTGGATGGTGCTCTCTGTTCTTGCCGTAGGGTGGGGGTTCCCATGAGTGATGCCTGCTCCCAGGGACTCTTTCATCTTGACAACCCTTTCTCCCACCTCTGCTGTCACTGGGTCTGCTGGTTCTTTGAGACCCAATTGCTACCCCCTTTTGCTCACTTCCCTGGACAGTTCACCTTGAGATCATTCTGTACCTGACACGTGTGAGCCTTCCCTGGTGACCTCAGAAGTTACCATGCTCAGTTACCGTTTCACGGTGGGGACCTGGGCCCCATCCTCTTTGTACTCAGGATCTGAGAAACACTGATTCTGTCTCTGAATAAATATGCCACAGCCACAATTTCTGTTCAGCTGCAACTTCCTCTGCTATCACGGGACACACTGGGGATCTCTTTCCACGCTTCGAAACAACTGAGCAGCACATCCCTGTGTCTTTCATCCATCTGTGCCCTCCTAGGGTTTGTGTCTTCTTGATGTCACCACCACCACAAATCTAAAATGCTGGGAGTGTTGGGTTTTTAACACCTTCATTCTATGTTTTCTTTGGATCCCCCCATCTCCAGGCTGCCTTCACTCAAAAGGCTTCAATGTCCTCTTCTCATGTGTCCGGTGAGATCTTCTCCTCCATCATATTCTTTCCTACCCTGTGAACATATCTTTCACATGACTTTGGCAAAAACAAAGTAGGTAGGAACTACTTTAGATTTAAGATTTCAGGTTTCCTGACACCAAGTCAGTCACATGAGTGCAGCATGAGAAGACTAGTTAGTTTGACATCATCAAATAGCTAAAGGGTGAGATATGTGGCGTTCAGGGTTCCTCTGTAATGTTTAACTCAGAACTGACATCATAAT
This sequence comes from Scalopus aquaticus, assembly GCA_004024925.1. Lineage (NCBI taxonomy): Eukaryota > Metazoa > Chordata > Mammalia > Eulipotyphla > Talpidae > Scalopus > Scalopus aquaticus. Next base: position 25,651 of record PVIJ01008492.1, read on the forward strand.
CAGAGCACATCTCTCCAAACCAGCCTAAAAAAGAGACTTCATGCTAACTGTGGCATTTTACTCTTACTGGAAGGAAGCTTGATACAGATAAGAGGCATTAGTTGAAAAACTGATGAAATTTGAATGACGTCAGGACTTCAGTTAATAGTAATGTACCAATGCAGGTTTCCTCATTTTGACATTGGTAAGAGAAGATGGTAACATTTACAAGAAGTGTGTTTGGATACTTGAGGAACTCACTGTACTATCTCTGCAACTCTTTTGGTGAATTCAAAATGATTCCAAAATAAGAAGTTTATTTAAAATAAATTTCTTATCCTTATGGATTGTTGAATTCGTTGTTACAATCTGGTTTCTTTTTTCTTTTTAGCATTGTTCTTTCATGTTTTTAGAATTAATTAAAAATTTTATTACTTTAATTAAAACCCTTCTATTTCTGTCTTTGGACATCAATGAGTACTGTTGTTTTGTACATATGCACTGTTTTTAATAGTTATGCATATATAAAGAAAAGGGGGTGTCTCTTCTAGCATTACTGGTTGATTGATACTCCATGAAAATGGAGGCCATCCCACAGTTCAGCAGCTTAGTTTAGGTGACATAAACTTTTTTCTCCGATTTCTATTTGCCACAGCTGATTTTTTTTTAAAAACTGTGTCTGAAGTTTCTTTTGTAAGATTGTATTTTTGCTCTTTCAGTTGCAATCTTCCCCCCCCCCCACAAGGACGATAGTGGCAGTTTTCATTAAGTATTTCACACATTACTTTCTACCATCCTCTATACCTCTAGTCCTGTTATTACCAATATTAATTTTCTTTCCGAGGTGTGTAAGCACCTTGACACTAAATGTATCTTGTGAGCTATTGAGCCGAAGCAGCAGCTAATTTAACAGCTTTGGATTGTTCAATAATGTTGACCAGTAGGAAAATTTCGACTGTCTTCCATCCTCCCACTGGCCAGCATTATTTTTTTTTATTTTTTTTAAGATTTATTTATTAATACATACAAGCTGGGGTACAGGCCTGAGGTGTGGGGCTGCGAGAGGGTTCACCAGAGACACAGTGGGGAGCAGAACAGGCAGATCAGAAATACACTGCTGAGGGGAGCAGCGGGCGAGGCAGGAGAGGTCTGCCGCGCCATGTGGGATTCTCCCAGGCCAGGCGTCGAACTCGCGTTGCGCACTGCCGACAGCGCCACAGCGCAGCGCTCAACTGCTGCGCCACCGGGGAGGCCCTGGCCAGCGTTATTAACTGGAAAGTCTAATGAGCTCTTGAAAATTGCTAGCCATGGGTGCTTCTGTATAAGTAGAGACTGAATTAAATTCAATATAGAAAATACCAAAGATGTTGAAAATTGCTTGTCTTCTTACCTTCCGTTAGAGGCTACTTTTGTGGAATTCCTCCTTTGTCCTATAAACTCGGGCTTTCTGAAAATAAAATATGCATTTTTCAATAGGGACTAGTCAAAGGATAGCTTCTACTGTCACTTGAGGAGCAACAAATGTAACTTGATAGATCAAATTAAATGATATTCCTATTATACATTAGACTAGAATCAGGTGTGCAAAACAACAACAAACTCCTGGCATCCACATTTGGGATATATGATGGTTTGTGATATTTTACTTTATATGCCATGTCCTTCTAAGTCCTAGATAAACATCAGATGTTAGGATCAGGCTGCCATACCTGCAAGACACCCAGAAATCCTGTCCTGTCCGAACACTGTTCATACTAATGTTTTGCAACCTGCTACTTGTTTCATTGATTCTGTATTTCTTTGCCCATCACTGTCAGCTCTGAGGAACATCTGTTGAATTCACTTTCTCAAGTCAGTAAGCACCCCCTCTACGGCTAACTTGGTACTATTACCACAAGTCCAACAATAATGGTGGAAGTTAAAACAGGTAATTTTAAAAAACATCACATGCTTACTAATAGTCTGTTGGACCCGCTATTATAAAAGAAATTTATTAAGAACTTTGAAATTCCTGCTAAAAAAGCCTACATCCCTCTCTTGAGTTTTGAGTTTTAAGCTGTTTTTAACTGGAAATATGCATCATATTCAAATAAGGTGACTTCTGTTCTTTTGTTCATTATGGTATCAAAGTTTTAGCTTCTAATCTGCCACCTGCTTTGTAAAGGACACTGATACTCCAGAGTGTGTTTGCTAATTATATTTGATTACTTGAAAGGTCATATAAAGACTTTGAGTGTATGTGTTTGGATGGGGGGGTTTAAATTGGAGTGTTGATGGATGATGTTCCTCAGAGCTCCAAAGGGCAAATAAATGGGGTTGAACAAAATGTGTTGTCAGTGACTGACTAAATCACAGTGAAAGATGTGGATCTGGTTTGGGACATTTTGTAATCAGTTGACAGTCACGGTTTGACCTTGTCACTGAGGGATGGTGAGATTCAAGATCACTATGGAATGTTTGAGTTTAACTTAAGAGCACCTTTTTGGACAGTCTAGTCTTCCAAATCATGCTTTTTGAGACCCAGAGTTAGAATCTCACAGTTGTTGACTTTCAAAATCTTGTTATCTTCTTAAAGTCAAGTGACTCCATAGGAAAAATCAAGAGTTATATCTCCAACTCATCCCAGTGGAGGAGATTGGACCAGGCTTCCTATACATGAGATAAATTGCTTTTTTATAAGTTATAGCAGAACATGAGGATTTTCATAGCCATTGTTGCTGAACGTAATGTTTTAAATGTAGCAAGATGATAAAATATGACCCTTCTTGTCCTACAGAGGGAAGCTCACAGGCATATGAGAGTGGCAGGTGGCACTAAATCCCTTATTCCAAAACTAGATTCTGTCCTATTTAAATAGTGCTTAGAGATGTCTGAGGACTCTTCAAAAGGTTGGATAGGGTAAGAGAAATTGAAGATTGGAGAAAGCATTATTACTTTGGACAGAGTTGCTAATCTCTTCCCACCACTGGGAAGGGGAAAGGAGGATTCTCTTCTTCCCTTCAGCCTAGTGAGAAGAGCTCCGGGAAGACCCCTGGAGAGTTTGTGCATTTCTAGGAGCTTGGGGAAGAGAGTGGACTCATATCTGACTTGCACCTTGCAAATGTGAAAGTTGACTCAGAGCAACTGCTGAGTTGCTCTGCAGTCGGATGAGGGCTTCAGATCAAAAGAATCTGTACCCCATGGAATTCCATTTCACATACCCTTGGGGTCATTTGGCTCTTTGGGAAGCAGATGCTGCAATAGAATTACAAGGGCAAATCATTTATCGGGGAGGAGGGGAACGCCTGTGAAAGATGAAGTGGGAAGAGAAGGCTTGATGGGCAGGGAAAGCCCTAGACCCCTTGTTGACCCTAGAGAGAAAGTTTTGGGCAATCAATGGGGATCCAACAAAAAGAATATAGATGCCAGAGATGTCCCATGTTGGCACAAACAAGCCTGGCCTTCATACTTTTGCAATACTCAGACACTAGGGAGGGCTGCCCAGGAGGATGTGGCCGCGGCTCTAATACTGCCACAGCAGATTGATGCTGATGGAGGCAGTAAGCTAACTATGCTTTTGAGGACCAAACAGCAAGGTCTTTCTTGAAGAGGGATCAGAGTGGCACATCTCCGTGGCTATCAGGACTGGCATTCTGCTTCCCCATACATTTTCTAGCCATTTTAGCTTCTCTATCGCTCTTATTTCTGAGAAGTAGGCAGTGCTTTAGAGGCAGGAAAGACGTTAGAAAAATACGAAGGATGAGTGAGAATATTCTTTAACAATTACCTACACCAACTTATGAACAAAGCAAGTCTATGCAGATATTTGGACTTTCTGATCATTCTGTCTTTGATAAACATTGTGTCCAGAGCAGTAAATGGGAAATGCTAAAGGTGGGGCGTAGGTGGAAAGTCTCCTTGCTGGTCTGAACAATTTATTTCATTCTGTTGTATTGGAAAGATTTCATCTTAATAACTGAAGAGTGGAATGATGCTGGAGAGGGAGGGGGGACTACACTTGGTCTGCAACTTTCTCAGCCAAAAAAATACCTTTGTTGACCTCTACCGAACCAGCTCCCATGTTTCCACCCTACAGCCCTCTACTGCTCATCCACGAAGTGGGACATTTGGCAGGGTACAGGGACTGCTTTACGGGACAGTTGTCCTTTCTGTGGCTCTATCAGTGGATAATGTTTCCCCCTGCTAAGGCACCTTGGTAAGGCACACTGACCTTACACATGTTCTTCTACCAATCCTGTTTCCTGTGCAGCAATCACATGCTGTCTTCTGCCAATTACACAATGTCATTCCTTCTATAATCTTTGGCTATGCTATGAGTAATTTTGAATGCTAAACATTTCTCCTAATTCCTCCCCAAATCCCTCTTCCCCAAACCTTGGAGAATGGAATTGAATTGACCTGTCTCCTACAAATGAGAAACCAGAACTCTGTCTCCTCACATTCCTTGTTATGCCTTGTGTTGGCTTGGAGACCAAAGAACGTCTTTCAGGAAAGCTGGAAGAGTTTGCTGTTGAGTAAGCTGCAGGATGTGTTGGATCTAGGATCCTCCAGGAAAACAAAGTGAGGACTAATGACAAATTCTGTTTTTTTATGTTTTATATAATTTTTAGGTTTTTCTGAGTTTTGTAGGCGTCCTTTCTTCAAAAGTGTTTAAATATAAAATGTAGATGACTAGTTCTCCTTGAAATGTGGAGTGATGGATGTGAGAAAGATAGAAGGACCCAGATATATACTCTTTCATTTCTTTTGCCATAGATTCCATCCTCATCTTCTCTACCTAGAGAACTTTTATTCCTCGATCACTGGTACTCTGTATCCTAAGTACTAAATTGTCTTCCCATTTGTGTCCCACTATACTTTGATTCCCATTATAGCTCATGACACTGAAGGCTCCTGTCTATTTATCTTTCTCCTTGTCACTGCTGTGAGTTCAAGTAGCAGAGAATAACTATATTCATCTCGACGTCTCTAAAGTCTATTGTAGATGGTACATAACATCTATTCAGTATATATTCATTGATTTAAAGAATGAATAATAAAATCTAGTGTAGAATGATTTCTACTGTGTACATACTACTATAAATAGTAACAAATAAGAATGCAGACCTTTTTTTTGACTACACAATACACAGTAATTTTGTTTATTGCCTTTCTTGACTAATTTCAGTTTCATAAAGGAAGTATTATCCCCGCTGCTAACACTGGTCAACAGTGAGATCATCACTGACTTAAAAAGCCCCTAATCTGTAGTATCTTGGTGTGTTGAACATGAATATAACCCTGAAAAATTTTTATTAGCTTTCGTTTTGAAGATATTTCATATAATTCATTTTATATGTTTCACCGTGTAAATTTATCCAGTAGGACTGCAACAACATCATGAATCAGCCTAGAATGATGTAATATTGCATCACATTGCATAATACCATCATGCACACATCATCCAGAGTTGATTGCATCATTTTCTGATGCAATGCACTACTACTGCCAGGCGGCTGCTGAAGTAAGCTGATGTTAGCAGTGCACTATAGAAAGCCCTGTCGGAAAGATTGAACATTGAAAATATTTCAGACTTTGTGTGAGACAGTTTAAGCTACTGTTCCATAGTGCTGTTATTATTTTATCCATTTAATCACAATACATAATAGTAATGCCTTGAAAGTGCATTAATAGTATGGACAATTTCTACTCTATTTGTGGGGAAGTGACATTTGCCAACCAATAGAAAAGTATCACTTCTCAAGTGAGGAGGCTTATCTTTACTTTGGATGCAAGGTAGGTGACCAAGACAGGCCTTGGCCCCCACATACATGCTGAGCTACATGTACTACAGAGTTTTCACAGTGGTTAAATGGCAAAAGACCAACAATGCCTTTTGCAGACTCCATGGTGTGGAGAGAGCCAAGCAACCACAGAAAAGACTGTGATTTCTGCTTGGTTCCTCCTCTTTCCGGCGGAATAATGATGCAGAAGAAGTCGAGAATAGTCTACCCAAACATTCCATCTTCATTGAGACCAGTTCCACATGGTGAGGGACTTCCTATTCCAGAACCTCCAGCAGAATATTCTCTTGATTCATCTGATGAGGACAAGGGTGAGCCCACCTGTACTTTTTCTGTTCCATCAGCATGCAATGATCCAGATTTTCACTGTGCATCATACACCTAAATACTAAGAACTAAATAACCTGGTTCGTGATTTGGACTTATCCAAGAACAAGGTAGAACTGCTAGGATCAAGACTCCAACACTCCAACAATGGAATCTTCTAGAAGAAGATGTCACAATTACTTTATATTGAAAGCGCCACAAGGAGTTGGAGCCTTTCTTCAGAAAGGAAAGCACTCTGGTATCCTGTTCCGATGTTGAGGGTCTAATGAATGCCGTAGAAATCACTCATGACCCACAAGAATGGACACTATTTCTAGACTCTTCGAAACTGAGTCTTAAGGCTGTGCTTTTGCACAATGGAAACTGTCCTCCATCTATTCTATTCCTGAACAGCTGTACAAGAGACAAGTGAAGAAATCTAAGAAGTAGTGTATGACTTGATTTTTTACAGGTATTAACCATAGGCCTGTTTCTACTGGCATGCATTTTGCAATGTAAACATCAATTTATTGCAGATTAAAAAAAAACCTATTGCCACAATTAGAATTTGACCGTCATATTCGTGTTGAGCACATACAAATTGATAGGAAATGACTAATTTTATTTCAGTAACATGACTTTTGTAAAAATTTGTTGACCAATGTAATTTAGAAAAGCACAGAATCAGAGGAGCCTTTTTTATTTAATGTTACATTATGGGGTAGTTGGGATTCCAAAGCAGGACTCCTTGCTCCACACTGCAATGTCCTAACCTTTGTATGAAGAGTTTTGAATACCAGGCAGGGACTGGTGCCAGTTAGTTTTCACATGTCCATGATTAAATGAGAAAAGAAGAATGGTAATGTGTTTTTTCTTTAGTAATGTTGGCTTTAAAATAAAGGATCATTCTTTGTTTTTATTTTAAATTGTCTGTTTTAAAATAAAATGATAGTGGTAGCTATGGCATATGAAAAAACGTATTTTCCTAAAAGGGCATTAGCTCTACTTTGTAAGACATACTTTATTAATTTTTTTAGTGTTTACTGGTCTTCTAAACCCCAAAGCCTAGGAACACATCTACCTTGGTGTAACACCTCAAGTACTTATTTTTTTCCACACCTTCTTTGTGAAGCAAATGATGAGAAAACAAGCTCATATCAGAAATTTAATTAACACAACATCCATCCAAAACCCATCAAGGGCATGTCCTGGAATCAGAATGTACCAAATCTAATTTCTCATATTTGCTTTAGTTATAACCCTTGAAAGTGAGGGCTCATATTCTGAATAATAACTGTACTCATGTTATTCTTATGAGCTTGTATTTTATTATTATGGTATTTACTGATGCTTAGGGGTGGTTAAAAACATCTCTGTGATGATTTTCCACAATAAGATTTAAAATGAAGTTTATTGCTTCTTCTCATTTAAGCCTCATCTTAAATTAATAGTCTGTTTTTCCCAGAGTATTCTGGACAATTGCTTTTTTTGTGTGCTTGCAAATTTGGTCACAGCACAGATTTCCTCCTTTTTGACCTAGAGGCTGATACTGGGAGGGGAAGGTGAGGGTGGCTTTGTCCCAGACTATGTGACTGTTATGTGAGACACTGGCAGTTTTGCTGGGGAAGGAGTGCTGCTGGGTCCCTGTGTTGGTGGCATTTGGAGCCCACCTCACAGCACAGGGGTGCCACCGCCTGATCGCTGGCATTTTGCTGCCTCTTGGCCCCTGTCTTTATGAATGAGTAACATGTATTTCCAATCTCTTCTCTTCTCAATAAAGACAGTGTTTATGGGTGTCGGCATTAACTGCACAGTTTTGCAGCCCTGAGGTTAAAAGCTTTCCGATGTCTCATTAACTCACAATGGCATTTCATTTTTAATATTGTCTATGCACCCTTGCTTGAATCATCACAGTTCAAATGACTTTAATTTGCAGGGACAAACTTAACAGTGATGGATGCTTTGGAGAGGCAAACCCAAGTGGAGGGTGCCACTGTGGTGGGCTTGTTCATGGCCAACGACTTTTCATGATGCAAAGAACATGCCACTGGTGTAACAAAGAGGCAGTGCAGTAGACTTTGAATTTAGACTGACCAGGGTTTGGATCCCACTTTTATCTGTTACCAGTGGTCCTGGGTAATTTACTTAACCTTGAGTCACCTTGAACTTCTTTATATCTAAAAGTAGTTATAATTGCACTAACTTCATAGATTTCAAGGGAAGAAAAATACATATATTTAGTATCTAGCAAAGTGCTAGAATGAGTCTGTCCTATTCTTTTATCTTCCTGATGACACTCAAAGAAGCTTGTTTTTATTAAAATCTTTGCCTGGTGTCTCTAAGACAGAAGAGCAGCACATGTCACTGATTAGAAGCCTTCCTCCTCCCTGTGTGTGACTGATCAAGGCAGAATCGCTGCTCTTTATGGTGGATGCTGAATGTGGAGGTCTTGACCCCTCTCTCCAACTACTTTCTTGCTCTTTCTTAAGAAATGGGACTGTTGATATGACTGGATCATCTTCAATCTTAGTGATGGAGCCCCATCTTCTTGCAGGTGAGGTCACTGTGCATGCCCTTCGCTCTAGTTCATCTTCACATGTGACTGAGTCAGACTTTGCTCTCTGAACAGATCCAGCCATCTCTGGTCTTCAACCCTGTCTTCTATCACCTCACATTAGTATTCATACATTCCTAGTGACTGGGTCTCTTATGCAGCCAGCTGCACATGCACAGGATTTCAAGATTTTGTGCGGGATCGAAGCCGTCCATTATATCCCATTTTCTGAGAGCTTTGCCACTGGTGCGATGGCTACTGTGATACTACTTCTTGTCATTGCCCCTTACATCACTTTCTTTCTCTGACAACTTCCTAAGAAGGTGGGCAGACTCTGCCAAGTAAATTTCTTGGTCTTTGAGTGAGGTAGATACCTCTACAGCCTCTGGCAACCTCTAGCACTTATAAATCACTGGGAAAACACGAGACCAAATTAAAATTGGAGTATTCTATTTTTGGATATCTTCTTGCTCTCTAGCAGGTGCTATATTTACATGTAACAATGCTAGGTGAGGGTACACTGACTCTATAGTCTTGGGACTAGAATGGAATTTCACAGACCTTTTCTCTTGAACAAGGCAGTAGACTCTTCCAGACTTAACCTTCCATTCTGTCTCATAACTAGAGAACGAATAGAAAGCAGTCAACTCACTTAACATCTTTTGCTGATTCTCTTATTGTCTAGTTATATTTTGTTTTCCAAAGTTGGGATGGGGGCAGGCAGTTTTGAAATTACTGGAACCTTTAAACTTTTCACAAATGTCAGTTCTTTGTGACATATTCTCCCCAGAAGACATAATAGCATGTGACATATTGATAGGATTGGGGCATTCACAACCAGTGTGTATATATCAGGCGTGGGATGAGGTACTGCAGAAATGATTGGGATGAAAGTTATTGCTAGCCGGGGGCTGCTCTCTGCTGTTACTGCTGCTACTCTGGTTTGGAGCTTTCTGCATGCATATTTTACACACCTGCCAGCCGTCCTCACTAGCTTTAGCTTCCCTCTCTTAGAAATTTGTTGTGTTAACAACAAGGCAACCGGATTCTGGTCTTTTGGTGTCTCAGTTCTGTGTATGTGGGGGAGGAGACACACACATTAATATTCATGTGCAGTTGCAGGTTCTGAGCAACAGTGATTTAATGGTAATTGGATCACATACTCCAATTCTCAAATTAAAGAACAATAATAGGATCAAGATGCCCACTTCAAAACAAGCAGTTTTAAATATTAAGGAGTGGTGGCCTTCTTGGTGGCCTAGGAGTTAAGTCTCAGTACTATCACATCTACATCCTGAGTTTGATCACCTGCCAGGGAGCTAACCCACATGGCACAGCAGACCTCTCCTGTCTCGCCCGCTGCTCCCCTCAGCAGTATATTTCCGTCGATCTGCCTGTTCTGCTCCCCACTCTGTCTCTGGTGAATCCTCTCACCCCCCACATCTCTGGCCTGCACCCCAGCTTATATGTAAAGATAAATAAATCTTAAAAGAAACTATATAAAAAATAAGGAAAAAAAGTCTGGACAGAAGTTTGAGGACAGGAACAAGTACAAACAGCAAGACCAGCTTGTCAGGACACCCAGGCCCTCCTTACATGTATCTGAGGCCAGAATGCGAGGCAGGCAGACTCAGAAAGTCTCCCTCCTGGTACTTGGCCAGGGAGAACTTTCTGTTGTATTGTAGTGCCAGCTGTGCTGCTAACTCCCTGACCTTGGGCACTTGAGAGGGAATGTAGAATTTAACCTGTAGGAGAAAAGTAAGTTTCAGAGTCCTATCAACTGAGGCAATTCAAAATCCTGAGAAAGGTAGCCACCACTGACTCTAAATGGGTTCATCAGAGTGTGGCAATTTAGTTGTGGGGTGGTGAGTGATTATAAACCCTTCGATGTCCTTGGGCCTGTGTTTTTCTTGTATGTTCCAAAGTTGACTGTTGTCATTAGCACAGGGTCTCACGATGGGTCTCAGTCATGGACATTCTGGCCCAGAGTTCTCAATGGCAAACTTGCTGGAATCCTGATCACCTGATTCAGCATTCTCCTTGGCACCAATCCCTACAATTCTTTGACATCCTGTTTAAGTGACCTCACAGTATTTAGCTTGCAGATTCGTTCTTTTATTCAACCCACAGCTATGTCGTAGGTGGTGTGCAAAGTGATGGCGGTAATGGGATGAAAGATGCATTCCCTCTGCTCATGGTCCTCACTGTGTGAGGAGGAGAGTGAAATAAGACCCACAGCCTTAATTTGACCTCATAGTAGTTCCTGTAGTTCACAGGGAAACAGATGGTTTCAGGAGCAGAAAGAGGCATGATTGGTTACCCAGAGACCACACAAGGTGGCACTCCTTCTGGTGCAAATGACCTCCGCCCCGGGGGTGCATGTTGCTGTCGTAGAAATCTCATTTTGCCAGTTTGCTGAGAGGAACTCCATCTCTCAGGGACAGGCTTATCTTTGACATACTTGTGGAACTTGATTATATATGATATCTCAGGTTGTCAGTTCTGTAATTTACAGTCACCGTAGACAGGTCAGACATTTATCTCAGACAGACCAGGATACTCTCACCTTGAAGGGAAGGAAACGCGATCAGAGGATTTCTCAATGAACCTGAACTCAGGGAAGGTTTGACAGTAGCAGCTCTGGTCTGCTGGTCAGGCCATCTCTGCACAGCACACCTACCCTGTCTGGAGGTGGCTCTTGAGTGGCCTCCAGAATCCCCTTCCCCCAGGACGGGTCTTGCTATCTTCCTAGTCCACGGGCCTTATGCTCTAGGGATGTGACTGGACTGGCCTGTTTCGTCAGGGATAGGAGGTGTAAAGTATTTAGAGGAATGAATGAACTGCATGTCTTTCATGTGTTACAGAAATATATTTTATCTTGGTAGACCATTGTTTCACATTAATATTTTCATGAAAATGCAGCCTTCACATTTTAAAGTGACATAGTGTTATATACCGTATGATGAAACACAGCTGTCAACCACTCACCCCTTCCCACGCCATCCCTAAGGAAGGTTCTTCCATTCTCTCCTGCTATTTTTTCTTAATGATGTGCTTTTATACTACCTTTTATACAATTTCATTTGTTATCAACTGTCTTTATAGTAAATGAGTATTTGGCATGCTGACTCCTCTCCACCCCACCTTGCCTGCCCCTGCTCTTCTGCCCCCTGCCCCTTCCTATAGAGCTGGGAGTCACAGGGAACCTCATGTGACGTTTGAATGGGCTGAGCTATGCTTAGCATGCAGTTGTCACCTCTAAAGCCCAGGGTGCTGCAAACCAGGGTTCAAAACTTTAGTCTGACCTAACAACTAAGAAGGTGGGCAAGTTACTTAAAACTTATGATGCTGAGTTTCGTCCTCCTCAAAATCAAAGTAGTAATAGTTCTCATAAAGAAAGTGAGGCTGAGAGAGCCCAAGAGAGTGAAGATTCACTGGGAGCTGGGAGGCCTGCCATCTTCCTGGACCCCTGGTCCCCCAACTTGCCCTGTACCTGGCTGCCTCACTCAAAAGACCATTAAAAGCCTAAAAAGCCCCCCCCCCAAAAAAAAAAAAAGATGAGGCTGAATAATACAATATTATAATTTACATGCACACACACATGCACAGTGTCTAGAAACAGGCTATACCTTAAAATAGGCTAAACTGAGAGTAGAACAGAGAGGATCTTTGCAATGGTCAAGTGCCATAAAGTAAGAGTAGAAAAAATTTGGAAATTTTTTTAAAGTAGGTAAAAACTGCCCAGCCCCCTTTCTGCTCAGTCTTTCTCTAAACAAAGCACAATGCCATTGATTAGGCTTCCTCTGCTCACTAAATTCCAGTCACACTGCAGTTCTCATTCCTTGAAATTACTCCCAAATCTTCTTGACTGGGGTTTTCCATACTCCTGAATTCCTCAGTCACACATTTGCAGACATCCTCTAGATTTATTTCCCCAGATGGCTAATCTCACCCATTGTATGTGGGCTTTATGAGTTTAATTCTCAATGGTGACCTTATTTCCCTTCTTTTGGCTTCCTTAACATCTAATCAGCCTGCCAAAATCAAATTAAGAAGTTCTTTCTAAGTGAAACCTTTTTGGATCTCCCAGTCAGTCAAGGCATGCTTGCTACCCATTGCCATGGAAATGTTCCCTTTGTCCTGTTTCAGGTTGGGTTTTCTGCAAGCAGGTACTGCAGAGACGGGGGCTGGGGTACAAAATACTTATTAAAGATCAATACGTAGAGGAAAGGGAAGGAAGCAAGGCCAGGAAGAAGGAGAAGGTGTAATGTTGGCTAGATAAAGATCTGGAGCACATATTGGGCATCAGTGTTGTGCTGAGTTGGACAAACTGACCGAGCTTATACCTCTGGCTGACTCTGTCCCCAGTGCACTATACCTCTGCATAGAGCAGTTCCTCAGACCTGGAATCTCTGCAACTGTAGTGGACCCTGTAAGAGTGGACAGCTGGAGGCTGTCTACTGACTACACTCTGCACCAGGCAGCAAGTTGTCCCTTCAGGGAGATCTTCAGGGGGATCCCCCTTAAGGGGTTTCTATCCCATATGCAGAATGTTAATGTCATTTTCTTAGTGAACCTCTCCATGTGGGTAATTCATTGATTATTGTTCTCCTTCTCCAAAGATGCTGCACTCTCTCAGCTGAGAGCTGTGTCTATTTCTGCTCATCATTTCCAGCACCTAGACCTTCCTGGGCATACTATAAATAGTCACAAATCCATGTTGCAATCCAGCCCAATGTCAAAGGGCATAGGTCACTTCCAAGGTAGGCACCATTATAGCCACTCGGCTTTTCAGTTGTCACCACAGTAAGGGAAGAATACTTGGCTCCTTTAAAATGCTCTGTTTCTTACAAGAAGCACCGGGCTTGCAAAGCTTCAAATGCATTGCTCTTTCTATCACCTTGAGAGCATACCCCAGATTTTGTTTGTGTGTTGTATTTAGAGCTGTTCTCCCTGCCAGCCTTCATTCAAAGTTACAAAACTATTCCCTGAGCTGCCCTTGCATTTTCCCTGATCCAGGTATTGTCTTGGAGTTAGGGCCATTGGAAGCCAATGAACCCTTCGTTCTGCATGGGAGTCTTGGCTGACATCCATTAGGAGCAGCCCATTATTCTTGGTCTTTCCCATGAGCCTCTCTGTATCTTCATATCCTGGCAGAACCTTAACCATTCCCTGGGAAATGCTGGCTTGTGCCCCATGTTGAAGTGGGGACTCAATGACCCTGGTCCCCACTTTGACTCCAGGACATCGAAAGCAGTGCTGAGGATACTAGCCTTGGAAAGATTAGCGAAACTGGAGCTTGTTAGGAAGAACCTCGGAAGGGGCAAGGGTGGTTTCTAATCTTGAGGCAAATGGTAAAAATGATGACTGGGTGAAGATGCTGTGAAAGAGGCATCAAAGAAGGGAAGCAGACCATCCAGGGTATAATGATCAGAGCCTGTGCCAGGAGAGCCTGGCAGTGGTGGTCTGGTTGGAGGAGACTGTCCCTGGAAGGGATGGGACAAAGCATGTGAGCAAAGCATGTGTAGATGCGAAGGCTCTTTGTGTGTAGTGTAGGATCAAGTCCAGTGTTGAGAACCAAAAGCATAGTCTCTGAAGGCAGACTGTTTGGGTCAGAATCCTGACTCCATCAGGTGTGTGGGCTCGAGATGGTCACTTCACCACTGTCCTTTTATCTCCTCTGTAACATGGGGATGATTCTGGCCACTACTTTATTCAGTTGCTGCGACGATTAAATGGGTCCTACATTTATCTGCCAAGGATGTTTACTCCTCTCTTTTTATTCTTTAAATGAAACTTTAATTTTAGAACAGTTAGAGATATACAGCAAAACTACAATTTTAGTCCAGAGTTCTCAGTTTCCTTGTTATTTACATCTGACTTTAGCATGGGGAATTTGTTAAAATCAATGACGGTGTAACAAGTCCATACCTTTATTGAGATTTCCTTTGTGCTTGCCTGATGTCCTTTGTATCTTACCACTTCTCACCCAGCACCTCACTTATGTTTAGTCATCATGACTTCTTGGGTTCCCTTTGGCTGTGCCAGTTTTCTTGTTTTTGATGATCTTCACAGTTCTGAGGTCTGATATTTGGAAGAAGGTCAGATACTTTAGAATGTATTTGGGGAGGAAGACTCATGGATATTGTGTTACACTTTGGTTTATAATCCAGTGCTACTTTATTTTGATGTTCTTTAGTTGTTCAGTTTTGGCACAGGGAAGCTCTTTCAGTTGACTTCTGGGACAGGAATTTTAAGTTTCCCAACTAACTTCATTAAGGTAGTGCTTTCTTTGGGTTTGACACAATAGGCACCTGGGGTCCTAAGCAGGGTTTGCCTGAGCCCTCACTGCCTTTGACAGCTTTGATTAGATTCTTCCAGTTGCCAATATACGTCAAGTCATATTCCCTACAGACCTTCCCAGCCTCTAAAATGGAAATTCTTGAAATGGGATAAAGTGTGTTCACTTTGTTTTCTTATCTACTTCCTCTGTTCACGCTGTAAATCCTGATAACTGAGATCCTCCCTTGGACAGATGAATGATGAAATGTAGCGAATGTACCATTTCTTCAGCCCCACATGCTGGAATTTCTCATAGTCTGAACTTTTTCTAGCCAAGCACGAGACAGGCTTATTTTCCAGGTAAGTTTTACATTCATGGGGCTGATGAGTCCATAATTCAATGTATGCATAACTCTTGGCGTGAACATTTATTTTTCTGTAATTATTTGCTTGCAGAATGCTCTCATCTCAGACACAGTGAACTTATGGAAGGCAGAGACTGTATTTTATAACTATTTGTGAATCCAGTGTCAAACACAGTGCTATCTTAGAGGTTCAACAGTGTTGATTAAATAAATGAAGAATTAGAAAAGTAATGAATTTGTTTTGCTAGCTTGGTGAGGATATAATCAACTTATGTAATAAGGTCAATAGTCGAGAAAATTCATAATTTGCTTTTTTGCCTCTCGTGTTGTGACTGTTCTATTAACAACTTATTAAATTATTTTGGAAAAAAAGAGTCTTGTTTTTGTTAGCTGAACTTTCCCTTTGCTTTTGTCAGATACTATTTGTCTTGAGTTTTACTTATCACTGAACATACTTGTTCACTGAAT
Organism: Scalopus aquaticus; assembly: GCA_004024925.1. Classification (NCBI taxonomy): domain Eukaryota; kingdom Metazoa; phylum Chordata; class Mammalia; order Eulipotyphla; family Talpidae; genus Scalopus; species Scalopus aquaticus. The sequence goes on from PVIJ01008492.1 coordinate 41,388, forward strand.
TGAACTTTGTCATTATTTTGGATCTCTGTACTTCTTTTCTTGTTAAGTCAACTGTTTTTCTTGAGATAACCATTTTTTTGACAGATTTTTTTTCTCTTCATCAGTTTCATTTCTTTTTCCTTCCCTCATCCTCATTTTGGGATCGTGCTGCTCAATTTTCTTCCAGCTTTAACATCAAGGAGTTTGACAAACGTATTAGTTCTATTAGTTCTATTTATGGCTGATGTCCGTATAAAGAATGAACAAGTCTCTTGAGACTCAAGTTTGAAGGAAGAAAGTCTGTCAACAAAGGAGCCAGAAGAGGGATGGAGAGAAAAGATTCATTCTTGCTGTGGTTCGTCAACATGAGTGAATTATGGGTTCACAACGTGCTCCTCAAATGAACCCCCACTTCCCTGTGCTGGTAGCATTGCCTGCTTGGGAGTGACCCTGGTGATTAATGCCTTTCCGGGTTTGTGTTGGTTGACAATGTATTAGCCTTTGAAGATCAAACTTCTTTCTCCCTTTCACAATTTACTTTAACCTGATCCCCTGAAGTGACTTTATTTGCTTCATGGCTTTTTTTTTTTTTTTTTTTTTTTTTTTTTTTTTTTTTTTTTTTTTTTTTTTTTTTTTTTTTTTTTTTTTTTTTTTTTTTTTTTTTTTTTTTTTTTTTTTTTGTTCCAGTGGCTGAATCAATGCAGTTGTGAAAAGGTCAGCAGCTTTTGAAAGGCCTTTGGTTTGTAATGGAATGTAAGGTTCATTTTCACGATTCCCACCCCCGCCCCTTCTCCTTCCCCTCCCACCAGGAATCGATTCCAGAGCCCCATCTGTGCTTTTCCTCGAAATGGTTCTTCCTTTACAGGTGTTAACATTGCCTTGAAACAGAATGTGCCATTGCCCTCTTTGGAGCAGGCGCATCCTGTGGGAAACACAGTGTGTGGTCCATTCCCACAACCCTCCTGGCAATTTCCTTGCATTGTCACTGCTTCTGGCTGTTCTGTTACATAAATGGTCATTTGGGCCTGGTTTATATGGATACAGTATGTGGTGCTTTTGCGTCTGAGCACTGAGCTGCAGGATCCTGTAGCATTTGCCTTTTGTGCTTCAGATATTGGCAGAAAGTCACTGTGCCCCTAGGCCCTGTGGTGGAAAGAGGTTCTTCCATTGTGGTGCTTGTTGGCATCATTGACACCAATGGATGGATACCAGGTAAGGAGTAGGTCGGAAGTCTAACCTTTCCTCTTCCATTGTGTGCTGGGGCAGATGGAACCAGTCAGTGCAAGGTGATTGTAATTACATGCTTTCTTTTTAATGAAAAATCAGTTCTGGCTTAATTCATCACTTTCTCCCCTCCGATAGCTAAAAATAAATTAACTAGAGAAGTCTTGAGATAAATCAGGTAAGTGAACTTATTGCTTACTGTCTCAGGCTGAGGAAACATTTTGCTGGGTGATCTTTGTAAATACAAGCCAGTTACACTGTGAATAGCTAGTAGGTCCCCAAACCTCTATAAAAGGAAAAGGATTGTAGATTTGCCATGATTTAGTTGCACCATCTTTCCAGTATCCTCTTCCATGCTCGGTCCACATGTTCTTTTTGTTCTCACAGTAGGGAAGAAATCCATTCCTGTAGCAACATCCTTGCTATTACTTCTCGGGGCCTTCACAGACATTGTGCTTTTACCTTTCCTTATCTTTTCCTACAAAAGTCTCCTGCTCTGCACCAGCAGCTTCAAACTCTTAGGCTGCCTTCCAAGCGATGGCTCATGTTCCTTCCTTGTTCAGCCTTCAGTGACCTTCTTCGTTTCCCACCTGGAAAATTGACCATTCTTATGTTCACACTGTACCTATACTTAATGCATTGTTGTACCTGTCATTATATCTGGCAATTTTGTGGCTCAGTGTGGCCCGATAGTACTTTATGCAGTGAAGGGAATATGACCAGAATGGTAGCCAGTAGCCACATGTGACTATTGAACACTTGAAATGTAGTTAGTGAGAGTGAGGAACAGTAGGTTAAATTTTAATTAAGTGAATATATACATTTGGTTGCTGATACCCTCATGGCTAGTGCAGGTCTAGGCCATTGGTTTTCAAATGTTACTATATCAGAATCACCTGGAGGGATTAATAAAGCAGACTTCTAGGACTCACACTTTGCCTCCTCACCCTGAGTTTCTGATTCAGTGGGACAAGGATAAGTCCAGAGAATATGCATTTCTAACAAGTTCCCAGGTGATGTTTCTGATTGAGAACTTATACTTTGAGAACAAGTAATGTACACCAGTGTTGGGATAGTATAGCCTACAGGCAAATGTAACCAGTCACTTGTTTTGAAAAATCTTTTATTGGAAACAGCCTGCTTGCTCATGTATGTTGAATGATGCAGGCTGAGTAGTTGTAACAGAGATCATGTGACTTGTAATGTTGATAATATTTGGCTTTTCACAGAAACAGTTTCTATGAATTCAGAGAACGGTCTCTATAAGACTTTGTTGTCTGTAACTTTGGATCCTGCAGTAGTGTCTGAATGAATGAATGAATGAATGAATGAATGAAGCATTATATGGGATCCTAGTTGAGAAGAAATGTTTATGAGAGATTGTTGCAGGTTTTTCACATACTTTGAAACAATCCAGCTGAGTCATTTTTGCTTGAGCCTTGTGACATTGAAAATTCATGTCTCTTAGCAATTTGATCAAGGGGAAAGCTCTGAGTAAAAGACTAGGAGGTGGAAAAAACACATTATTCTGATAGGTAGGCCTATTCCCTGTTTAACCTATTACTATATCATTAGTAATATAGTTCAGGGATCTTACTGGAAAATCATTTTATCCTGGATTGCTTAGGATGACAGACTCTTCAGATTGGGAAGAATGACTTTGAGGACTTGATCCCAAAGCCTCTGCTGTGCCCTTCTAGGGCAAAAATTACGGGAGCTTTCCAATTGATTTGTCATGGCACTCCCTCCAGGCTCCTGAAATCACAGGTGTGCTGAGCAATTTCAAGGTCCATAGACCAATAACGAAGAGCTTTTTGGAGTCCCATTTAAGTGAAGATTGTAACCCTTAAGCATGTTCTCTTTCCTGATTTACATGGTTTATTTGAACAAAAGAACAAGTTGGGGTAGTCTTAATTTAGCAGCATCTAAGGTTGTTATCTGATCTGAAAGCTGCATGTTATTCATGGTCTCTTTTTGCTAATTTCTCAGGTCAGCATGGTGGTTAAAAGTAGGTAATCCTTGTCGTGTGACTGCCTGGCTCCCACATATCTCTCTGCTTGTTATAACTTGTCATATTGGGAAAATTATTTAATCTCTCTGGTCTCAACTCCCAGGTGTCCCTGGGAAAGTCATCTAAACTTTTTGTGCCTCAGATTTTATGCTGGATTCTGACACCATCATCCCTTTCTAAAGGCCCCATATCTGTATATTTTAGAGGAGCAGGAAAAATTTTCCCAGACTTATTCCCTCCATGATTTCCTGCTAGAGACAGCTGATGAAAGGTACTTGTGCAGGTGTTGGGAGGCAGGAGACAGAGAAGCCACTGTCCTCTAGAAGCATTTGTAGTGAGACACCTGGGCAATGAGAGCTCCAGGGATTTCCCACTGAGCCCTTATGACCCATATGACCCATTTGCTCCTGCCACTGTAAGCCATGGCAGAAGCTTTCTAGAGACTCTAGATTTTGAGCAGCTGCTTGGTGAGCTCTTGAAAGAAGTGAGATCCATGATGGTTGATTCCCAGCTTCTACTCCTCTAGTCTTCCAAACTTTCTGAACAGCTCTCTTTATCATACCAGGATTGATATGGTAGTTTGTTTTCCTATCAAACTGACTAATACAGTATTCTCATCAGTTAATGCAGATAATAACAGTACCCATACAAACTATTCCATCTGTAGGAGATGGAGTATCCCTTCTAAGATCATCCTAAGCATAAATGTTTATTTCTCCTTACTTTATTCCCTTTGGACCTATTCACCAGGCTTTACTCAAAGTACTCAAATATTTGCAAGTTTGTCTTCTCCTGAATTCTCTGTGATACTAGGGTCAAGAGCCTTTTCTTATTCTTCTTGGTATTTCTAATCTAGGCAGGAGGATAGAGTAAGTTTCAGTAATATATGTTCAATGAATGAATGATTGAATACTTTGCTACAAACAGAGGCCTTACAGCTTCCAGAGGAGTACACTTGGCCATGGGGAAAGAGTCTGTGGTGTTACAGATTCTGTCAGTCTGTAAAGTCAGTGTCCAAATATATGGAATAACAGGAGATATTTTGGCCGTTGAGTGCAAAGACCAATCCGTTAAACTGATAGGACTGGGGACAAACTGTTTTTTGCTGTGTGACTCTAATAGTAGCAGGTATTGGGGTTTGGTCTTAGTGATCTGCAGTTCTTCCGGGGGTGCTGTTTTCCTCTGGCAGCCTGACTGTCATCACTGCCCCCATGTTAGTGGGGCAGGCACAGTAAATCCTGACTGCCACGTGGTTGGAGGTCCTGAATGCTGATGTTAAGACAAGGCCAACGTGCAGTGTGCTGTTGTTTCCCCAGAAGCTGGTGCAAGAGAAGATGCCTATTTTCAGGGACTCTTTATCTGTACTTGGAAATTTTACCCAGTGGGTTTACTGCAGGATTGCTTAGATCTATTATCACAGGGTGTGAGTTGGAAATGGACGCCTGGTGGCAGAATCCTTATTCACTTCTCGTCTGCTGCTGCCCATTCAGCTCAGTGTTGCACTTCACTTTAAGTATCCCTAATGTCTGGGCATCTTCCACTCTCTTTTCAGGATGATGTTGTCATCAGAATGCAGGTGGGAAGTTTTCCCTTGGCTTTCTGCTTTAATTGGTCTTTTGAAACCTTGACTCCCTTAGGAGTAGCAGGGGACTATAAAAAAAGTTAAGACCAAAGTCCTGGGCTTTGTCCTAGCTCTAACACAAACGGGTTCTGTGACTTTGGGCAAATCATTTAACCTTTCTGAGTCTCATGTTCATGCTCTTTGAAACAGGAACAAATGTAATTGTTTATCTTACTTCCTAGGGTATATTAGTTTGATACAAGCATTCTGGTTGTAGGGCAAAGTTAGAACTGGCACTTTTCTTCTCAACGAGTGAGTTATTGCACAGGGAACATAGACACCCAGGCAGTCAGTGAGACACTGCTGAACTTGAGCACCACTGCTTATCCTGCCCATTCAGTGTGGGGAGAAAGGAGAGTGTGTCTTATCCAAAAGGGGGCTTGAATGTTAGGGTGTCCCACCGTTACAGGCAGAGTGTGCATTACTCTGATGACAAGGAGAGAAGATTAATTGTACATGCTGGGAGATCTTCTTGTCTGATTAGGAGCTACGTGTATTTTCTGGGGGCAGTTTTGCCTCCCAGGAGGCATTTGGTAATGGCTGAAAACATTTTTGGTTGTCACAGCGATAGGAGAAGGCAGGGAGTGTGTCTGGAATTGAGTGGGTAGAAAGGGAAGTTGATATAATCTTATGATGCACAGGACAGGCCCCCAGAACAAAGAATTACTGCTCCCCCCCCACAAAGCCAGTAGTCCAGTGATTAAGAAATGCTCATGTATATCCTGTTTAGTCCCTCCAAAATGTTCCAATACTAATCAAGATGAGGACATTGGGATGCAGAGAACACAGAGAAGGTGATGTGTGCTCTAAATGACCTGCTTGAAGGACATTTCTTGGTCAAGTTCTGGACACAGCTCCTGAATTCTCCCCCAGAATGTCAACCTGATGTGCCTACTACTTATGACATAAATATGCGCTAGAATCTTCTCTGCCCACATTGTTCACCATGGAATAGTCTCTTGCATCAGTATGAGTAATGGCGAAGAATTCGAACTTTACAGCTAGAGTGCCTTCCATGAATCCTGGTCTGTCATCTATTAGCCATGAGATCAAAGACAACTCTGTTCCTCCTCTTACTCAGCCATAAAATGGCACTATCAGTACCCCTCTCATACATTGTAGTTCAGTGAATATTTGGAAATAGTAATATTCCAGTTAATAAGCACATAGAATAGTGCTTGACACTTAGTAGAAAGTACACAACCGATGCCTGATTATATACTGCAGAGCCAGTGCAGGCCAGTATAGCATCTCTCTGTATTTCCTGTATCAGTTCAATCCAGTTGGTCAAAACTTATTTCATGCCATACCTGTGCTGGACATGGTGTTGAAGGTGGGGAAATAAAAAAAAAAAATGGTCCTCCCTGGTGGCGCAGCTGTTAAGTGCTGCTCTGTGGAGCTGTCGGCAGCAGCGACGTGAGTTCGACACACAGCCAGGGAGAATCCTACATGGCGCAGCAGACCTCTCCTGCCTTGCCCGCTTCTCCCCTCAACATTGTATTTCTGTTGATCTGCCTGTTCTGCTCCTCACTCTGTCTCTGGTGAATCTTCTCGCTACCCCACACCTCTGGCCTGTACCCCAGCTTGTATGCATAAATAAATAAATCTTAAAACCCACAAGCTCACAAACACGTTAATTAAATTTATCACTATATATATATATTCTATGCTGGTGACTTGAGATTAGGTGTTTCAGAGGCCATCTGGGAAGAAAGTTCATTTTTTTCTTTTTGGAAAGTTGGTTATTGAAAGACTACAAAGCAGACGGGGGAGATGGGGTTTCCAGGTCCAAGGGAGAAATTTCTCTGTCTGAATACAGGATGGTTTATCTCTTGAAGCTTCTCTACACACAAGCTGGTTGGTGCCCCCGATTGGTATCTTCTCCCTGATCTGCTGTAGCAAGAAGACATTACTCCTTCCTGTCTCTCTGCACTTTTTCTGCTTGATAAATAAGCTTGTGTCAGAGGAGACATCTTTTTGTGGAGGGCCTCTGAACATGTTCCTTTCATCCACTTTCCTGCATGGAGGAGATGCCGCTGTAGGAAGCTCAAATATGACCGCTAATTTTGGAGCCAATGAGGTAGACCAGCTGGATGTTGTACCAGACAGCAGTGATCTGTGTAGTTGTTTGAACTGGGCCTTGTGATGATCAGGAAAAAATCCTTCTTGGTAGGGATCATTGGCTGATAGTAGACAGGGAAACTTAGAACTTCAAAAAAGCATTAAAATTTCTTTCCTGGAGTTTTTAGACAGTCAGAAGAATACCCAGACTACAAAGAGCCCTTTCCACAGAGAAGCAGGGATTATGTTTTGCTTGTGACTATATTTTAATGAGCTACATTTGCCTTCAGAGTTCAGATAAGTGTGTTTACATATCCAATCTTACGGCCAGTCTCTCGAGCTAAATAGCACACACTGAATGCAACCTTGATTACTCAAGTTTGGCTTGATGGAAGTTGGCTTGATGGAGGCTTGGGGAGAAGTGTGAATCTGGAGAGCTTTTGAAACTCTAATATCTCTTTCAGGTTTATCTGAGTGAGAGTAGGAAAATGTGAGTGAATGATCAATTAATCATGGCCCATACAGTGATGGATAATTGCTCATTCTCTGTCCAAAAACTTTGGCTCCCCAAATAATTCCTTCATTTTAGGCATGAAGCTTAAAAAATTAACTTATTTTTTTAGCAGTACATGTCCTAGAGAAGATAAGTCAGGTGAGAGCTTTATTATTGCTAATTATGATTTCCTACCTTTGGGGAAGCACCTGTGTTGATTGCATAGGAACTGCTGTTCTTCCTTGAATGTATGCAGATTGCATTATGTACAGGCCGCTCGGTCTCTTGTTTTCTTGCATAGCAAGCTGCTTCTGAGATGTGAGATGGGACTTTCAGAGTGATGATAGGCCCATTAACAAATTTGTTGATACTAATTACACTATCAAAAGAATGTACCATTTCACTTGAATTCCAAGGGGACTGACTTCATTAGCACCCAGTTTGCACTGACCCAAGATCGAAATGTGAGAAACAAAGTGAACTGTTGGCCTTGACTTCAGATCTTCCCTAACCTCTCTTCCGCTGCCTTAGTAAAAAGTGTGACTTTGGGGTTTTCAACCTTGGCTTAGTTGTCTTTTTTCTCTAGCATCCTGCCCTATGCTTTGGTAGGGTGTTTAGCTGCATACTTGACCTTTATCCCCTACATGCCGGTAGCATCCACTCTCCCAGTCCGGGAACCAAAAATATTTCCAGACATTGCCAAGTTTCCTTGAAAGGTAAAATTGACCCTGGCTGAGAGCCACTGTCTCATGTGATGCTTCGTTTATATAGAAATGAAAGAAATCTCTGACACTTGGGCTGTCAGTTGTGTGCTGGGGAGGGCACAGTACAATGACAGAGCTTTCTATGAAAAATCATCCGTGCTGATTTGGCCAGGCTGTTCTATTTCATACTTCATACCTGTTGTTCCACCAAAATGATTAATGGCGTCCCCTTTCATTTTCAAAATGTACAAATTTAAATGATAAATTGTAGAGACACCCTAGACTACTGTATTTTGAGGAGGAGACTGAAATCCCAAGGAAACCAGGCTTCAGAATTCAAGTGACTCAGGATATGCAGTACTAAATTGAAATCAGGCCCACGTAGGTCCAGAGACTTACTGAAGGTTTTAATTTTTCTGATTGCCTTGTAACCATCTAGAATAATTCAACATCAGGAGGGCTTCAGAAACAGTTATGGAGGCAAGACCCTGAAAGTGTGGGTCCCTTTTGGTATCTAGGGAGAGAGAGAGAAGAGAATTTAGGGTTGGACTGTCCTGGGTTCAGGCTCAGTATCAACCTTTACTTTTCTGTGACCTTGGGAATATGCCTCCTCTGTTTCTGCTCTGTCAAAGAGATGTCATCATTTGGTACATGGCTTGCTTAAGGGTTAATTTAGGTGATGTGTGTTTAATGGCACCTGGCATAAATTAAGCATCCAGTAAATTGGTGGGATGATTAGTATTAACCTAAGAGAACAAAGGGCTCACGATATAAAGGAAAGTCTTCAGAATCCTAGGGGCTGTGGGGTAGGAAGCACTCTGAGCTGAGGTCTGACGTCAGTGCTCTGGGTTCCCTTTAGAAGCGTATATCTGTGAAGAGTACAAATTGAAATTCTGTCACCTGAAGCTTAAGTTCTTCCCTTCCTCAGATATTTCAAATTTATAGGCTACTGTTGAAAGGCACCATACCATAAAGAATATGAATAATGGTGGGAATTCACTACAGTTTAGTCCTGACAGTGCTAAACTTGGTGTTAGAAGCCAGCAGTGTAGTTGTGTTCGCAGCAGCTGTGTGATCTGGGCAAGTTATTTTCCTCCACTGAGTCTTTGTTTTCTTACTCTGAAAAGAATTGGAACTAAACTCTAGTACCTTCCTCCCTATAATGAAAGAGACCCACAAAACGATTTTATAGCAATATTAAAAGAACAGTAAACTATTATTCCTCCAAATCACTTGTGCGAGTTTCACTTGTACTTTGATTTTAAAATATGGTGAATTGAAGGATTACTCTGGATAATGGTGATATAGGGGAATTTCACCTATTTATTTATATATTGTTATATTTTCCAAATGTCCAATCATGTTCATGTGTTTCTTTTCAAATCAGGAAATGCATAATGCTTTTACATGCTTTTTAAATCTGTTAATCTGAAATTTTATAGGCCAGTTGGGGGGAAATACTCCCCACGGAGAGAAAGACTTCATGAGTCAGAAGATTTAGAGTTTAGGCAGTACATCTCTGCTGGGCCCGTGGACCATTACCAAATGATAATGTACCATGGCACATACTAATAAAAACCACGCCTGCCACTGCCAACTCTGACACCAGTTCCCAGCGGTGTCCACACAGGGAGCTGGCGTGGTATCTTTGTTCTGGCCCATTACTCTGGAGACAAGAGACATGGGTGGCTTTTGCCCATTTCCTTTGATGGGTTTTCATTTTTGCCTTTGGTTCATTTTATATGTCCATTAATAATGACAAAGTATTGCTCTGAGGCAATGCGGCATTGCATAGAAGCGGTTCCTCAGATACAGGTACAAATGTTTGTTGACATCCCTCTTACAAATAAAGATGACTGTTTGGTTCTCAAAAGAAATAATTCTCATCCTTTACAGCGAAGAAAAAAAGAAAAAAAGAAGGATGTTTTGCTGTTCCAGAGTGTGGGAACAGATGCATTCAGCTTCACTCAGAGATTTTGAAACTTTAGGAATATGTTGATTTCTCTCCCTCTTTCTTTTTTTCTTTCTTCTTTCCTTCTCTCTCTCCTCCTTCCCCTTTGCCTTCATGAAATAAGCTTAGAAAAGTCCTTCTAAAAGGATTTCCTTAAGATCAAGTAAGTCAAGGGAATGATTTTGATGGCCATTATCATTAAATTGAATTCTCTGTGACTTTCTTTACCTAACAGATTCTTTGGAAATTGTCAGTGTCTTGACTTCTTGACTCCCCTGGTTTCCAGATATTGCCCACCAGTAGTTCTGGAGTCAAGGACACCAGTCCTTGTTCTCCCCCTTAGTAGTGTATAGTTAAAATTGTGTCGTCCCAACTTCCTCATCGATCAAGTGGAAATAATAATGTCTATATTGAAAGGCTGTTTTGAACAACTGCTTACAAATTGTTTACTAGAGTACTTGGCATAAATTAGACCTTGATGACTATTTGCTTTTATTTTGTTTTTGTTTTTAAACATCCTTGTTTATTTTTTTCAGCATAGGATTTCTCCCTGAAGTTTGGTCGCCATAGTTTTCTACCACCACGGTGCCCACCATTGTTCACCACCCTCCATGAGCTCTCCTCCCCTCCCCTTCTCTACTCTTCCCTTCTCTCTCTCCCTTCCCCAGCCCTCCTGAGTGTCTCAGCTCTGTGGTCTGCTTTCAAGGGTCAGTCTTACTCTTTGTCTGATCCTTTGCTTTTATTTTGATGACCCTCATGAAGGAACTTGCATGCTGTGGCTGTAAACGTGAAACAAAATAGCCTCCCTAAAAGACTCATCCAGGCTTATCAAGGCCACTCTTTCTATTGAGGTTTTCTTCACTGTCAACTTTCACCTCTATCATTGCAGTGTTCTCTTAACTTCTCTTTTTCTTTTTTTTTTTTTTTGTTTAAGATTTTTTTAATTATTATTTTATTTTTGCATACAACCTGGGGTGCAGGCCAGAGGTGTTCACCAGAGACAGAGTGGGGAGCAGAACAGGTAGACCAACTGAAATACACTGCTGAGGGGAGCAGTGGGTGAGGCAGGAGAGGTCTGCTGCGCCATGTGGGATTCTCCCTAGCAGGGCATTAAACTCGCGCCACAGACACCGAGAGCTCCACAGTGCTGCGCTAACCCATTGCGCCACCAGGGAGGCCCATTAACTTCTCTTTTTCTGATGTTTCCTGTGCATTCTCCCACCCCAGACATTTCAATACCCCAGTTTTAATGTGATCATGTTAATGTATAAATCAGACACTATCATTTGTCTCCCCAGACAAGTTGCTAAGCACAATCCCAAATGCTATAGATATTTAAAAAGACAGTTTCCCCTTTCATCTTGCCTATTTATGTAATTTCTTGTTCATACAGTGAGTAAAATTCACCAAAAACTTTTTTTTCCATTTCGTCAATGAAGTGTTCTCTGCCCATTTCAACTCCCAGTAATCTGTCACCTCTCTGCCATCTTTCTTTACCTCAGTCTCTAATTATTTCATCCATGAAACACTTGAGTGCCAGCTCTGTTAACCTTCTTGCCCTGCATGCTGAGAATACTGTACAAATAAGACAAAAAGGCCACTGCCCACAAAGATTTTGTCTTGGGAATCATGGTTGAGGTCATATTTTTGAAATTTACACATATAATATTTTATTATCTGCTAGATTTTATTCTCTTGCCAGTGCCTGAGTGGTAATTTGTGCATCAACTGTGGGTACTAAAAAGTACTTGATGAATAATAGTTTTAGAAAATGTAGCTATTCTTTATTGATCATTTTGAGTACCAATATCTATGTTTTCCATAAAGTCTCATTTAATCCTTACAATATTTTGATGTTGGTTAAATTATAGTCCTGGTGCCCCAGGCTTAGCAATGTTAAATGACTTCCCAAGCCCACAGACCTGGTTAGTGGAAGCTCCTGGATTCTAGGTCTACCTGATTCTAAAGTCCCTGTTCTGAACTGCTTTATTTTTCTAGATGGATAGGTGTCTGGGTGCAGGCAGAGATGAGGGAATGTAACCCAAAGAAGCCTCAGGTTACATATGTGTCCCTTGTTTTTTCTCAGTGGTTAATTCTTCATAGTCTCTGTGGCCGACTCCTCCTTGCCTTCCAGGAATATCAAGCACCCAAGTGCTTTCTCTTCAGTCACTTCTCTTTCTATCTAGAATCCATTGGTTACCTCCTCCAGCAGCACCTTTACATCTTACCCACGTTTACATCTGACTCCGAACCTGACCCCTGCACCCAACATTTTGTTCTTTATGTCTTCACTGGCTGTGCCAAAGGCATGTGAAACAATTTACCCAAACCTGAGCTCCTCTTATTCCCCATGACCTGTCCACCCCACCGTGCTTCTCCCTTAGTCTTTCCCTTTAATCAAAGGCAGTCGTTCCAGTTGTGAGGCCTCCAGAATACCTTGATTCCTATTTCACACATTTCACATTTAATTCATTAGAAAGTCCTGTAGACTTAACCTTTAAAATATATCCAAAAACTATATGCCCATATTATATTTTTATTGACATTATCTGGCTCAAACCATCCTCAACTCTCACCTCAGTTACTAAGATTACAATTGTCTCTTAACTCTTCTTTTTGTTTCTGATTTTGTCTGAGACACCCCACCCACCCTGCCCAGTCTCTTTCTCACACTGCAGCTAATGTGCTGCTGTTAAGGTATAAATCATATGATGCCATTCATCTCCTCACACCTCTTCAGCAGCTTCTGAATCACTTAGCGTAAGGGCCAAACCTCAAAGCCTGACCCGGCGTGCCATGCCCTTAACTCTCTGATCTCAGCTCCTCATGTCCCCAGCTCAGCCTCTTCCTGCCTCACCAATGTCCTTGCTGATCTGCAGACGCAACAGACGCACTTCTCCTGCTGGGCTTTGCCGTGACTCTGTCCTCTGCTTGGCTCCTCCCCTTACCTCTTCAGTTTTAATCACAGCTGACCAAATCACGAAGGCCTTTGCTCACCACTCTTTTCAAAATCACTTATTATCCCCACACCTCATTCCCCTTCCCCGCTTTCATACCATCACCAAATAAAACACCGTAGAGTTTGTTCAGCAGATGTCAAGCAATACGGAAGCAGGGATTTTTTTCTACTGTGCTTGTTGCCCCTGCCCCTGTCTGGCGCCTGTGCCTGCTCACTCAGCATGTGCTGAACAGAGGAATTGTGTGTTTGCGAGAGGCACAGTGCTGAGTGTTTTGCATCATTATAAAACGTAAAATAATCACCACAATTCTTGGAGATAAGTAATCTTATTACTCATACTTTACCTATGAGAAAGCTGTGTTTGGAGAGATTGAATATCTTGGTCAGAGCGACACAGCTCAGTGTAGACTTGGGTCTGCTTAATCTCAGAACTCCTGCTCCAGTGACTTCTGGCTTCTGTCTGCCAGCCCAGATCCCTGTCCTTGGATATCGTGGACACGTCCAGCCTTAGCCTTCCAGGGGCATTTCCTTCTGGTGAACTGGACCATGGCATTGCTGTGCTCTGCTTGGGGCTAAGCAGCATAGTCTGGACAAAGGGAGGAGAATCAGCGTTCATGATTATTTTGCCTTTGCTGAGCATAAGTGAGTGGGTGGGAGAGAAGGCTTAGGATCAAAATTTATGTGTAGAGAAACATTAACCACATTCTTTTAGTTCTCACCAGGCAATAATATGCCATGTCAGCGAGTCCCAGATGGTCTCACATGACAGCAACTATGCAGCTTAAAAGGCAGCTCCCTCACTTACTTTGGTGGAAAGTCTGGCTTATCTGTTTCATTTGTATTTTCAGTTTTTCTACCTACTTTTCAAGCTCCTGTGGGGCAGGGACTGTGTCTTATATTATTGGTGAGTGAAGTGCTAGTGACCATTACCAAAAGTAGACAAAACTACATTCCAGACTGGTAGAATAAAGGCAGCACAGCCACATGGAGTCTGTTCTTGAGCACCCGCTCGCTGAGCATCTTCACACCAAGCCTAGTGTTGATGCTGATCTTCATGGCTGTTTATTTCTCACTGTACTGTTAACTGTCAAAGATATCAAGAGGATTATGTGCAAATAATGCTTTGGTTTTCTCCAAGTTGTGTTGTCTCAGCAATGTCTGAGGTGTTGGGATTCTTCAAATGGGACTGGAGGGCAGAGATTTAGTTTTAGAGAGAAATTTCTTTTGGCTTACAATTCCTGAAATACTTTTTCTTCTTTGCATTGATTTTGAACAAGATGCAGCTTAGTTTCCCTGAAACCTTAGCATCCTTTCTGGCATAGTTCATTTGTTGGACAAAAATGAGCATTGAAAGAGCATTACCGGGGGTGCACTGCTGCGTGGGCCAGGCCTGGCACTGGAGAAGAGAGTGCAGCTGAGCTAAGCTTCCGATGTCATTTAACGCACCATTCCTGCTGCAGCTTAGCCTTTTCCACTGTCAGCTCTGGCATGCAAATTAAAAAAAAAAGTCAGGTGGATTTAGGTCCGCAGGGAGAGCATGTCTCCGAACTTGGATCTTAGAACTCAATTGTTCCCTGCAGAACCCGGCTAAAAATGGAGGTGGAGGGAATCAAAATTCTTTGAAAATCCATGTTCTTGTGCTCTAGAAGCCAATCTACATGTTTGAGGGGATGTAGAATGCTTTTCACCCATTGTGTCAGAGTTCCATGTTTATCAGTTCCTGGGAGATTCTGATTTAAATATTCCAGGGTAGTTAGGTATCAGTATTTTAATATTCTTCCTGTGATGCTAGCATGCAGTCAGGGTTGGGAACTGCTGCTATAAGCGATCTCTAATCTTGGTGCTAAGAGAATCATTTCCTTCTGTAGACTTAATATGCTGTTTGGCCAGAGAAAATATGACCCATTCAAAAGATTTTAAGAAAATGAGGAAGTGCATGGGGCTTTAAATTAATGCCTCTGTGCTGAAGATCTAGTCAGCTTTTCAAAGGACAGTGGTAACAGGTGATACCTTATGATGTGAGAAACTGGGATTGGTAAAGAAGCCAGTTTAATTAGTTAATATCTTTACCTAAGAATCTGAGATTGTCTTCCAGTCTGATTTTATTCTAGCCCTATTTCCTCCCTCTACCCCTGTCCCCTCCTCCTCTCTCATTTATATCCACACACACTCCACTTGTTTCTCTCTTCCTTTCTCTTCTTTGATTTATATTGCTCCACATTTCCCCTTTACTTTTCTTATTCCTTTATTTGGCCAGAGAATGAGATAAGGTATATTTTATGTTGTCTGCAATACTTACTGAAGAATTGCTTCTTCCCAGTGATTAATTTCAAAAGCAAATTAGTTGGATGGGTTATATTTCTCTTCATTTAAAAAGCTCTCAAGTTATTATTTTTTAAATTTATGCATTGCCCGGAAAAGTTTGCATTGCTAAACTTTGTTCTTCTTCTCTTGTGAGTTGCTGGAACCTAATAGAAATAGATGCTTTTTCCTAGGATAGTGTAACATAAGTAAAATTGGAATCACCCAAATCAATGATCCTCTTTCTATCTTCTGTATGATGGACCAGTGTTAACTTTAGTGTTGCTGAATCCAAGCACAGAGGTACACACATTTTCCACTTGTCTTGGAAATAAAGGGATTAAGTGAATCACAAGACTATTTGCTTTCCTGTAAATATCTTGTTTGGGTGTCAGAGATGTGTTGGTTCTGCTATACCTCACTGACATCTTTTGAAGGCAGAAGAGAGAGGAGTTTTGTCTTCAATAAATGGCCAAGTTAAGCTTAATTTAGACTTCCCATTATAATGTGCACTGTCTTCCTGTGACTTATGTTTTCGTCAGTTTGGTGATTGTATAGAAATCGTGTTTTGTTTCATAGTTTCATAGTTGCTGAGTTTCCCACCTCATCACTTCTTTCATGTCTTCTTCCTCCACTTCACCATTTTAACTGTTAACTTGGTCACATCATCGTCAGCATCCCTGTCACTGCTGTGACCTCACAAAAGCACCAGGAAAGCCAAGCCGAGATCTGCATTTTTGGGCTTGAACTTGACCTATTTGGTCACCTCTGAAAACTCTGTGCCAATGAATTCACCTAGATTTATCTGATTTTCTGTGTTCTGAACTTATTTTTTCCTGAACTGCTTGCTACCATGAGTCTTGGATTCATACTCATAGTCCAAAGAGGAAGGGAGCCTAAGAGGTGTTGAATAAAGGACACAGAAGAACACTTTTTAAAAAAGGAAGTGGATTAAATAAGGGAAGAATCACTTAGTCCGTTAGCTACTAACTTTCAATTCCTTCTCCATTCATCCATTTCTCTAAAGGGATAGAAATGGAAAAACCATTAACTGCTTTTATTTTTGATGGCAGGAACATTATACCTGAAAACAAGATTGAAGATCTTAAAATTTCTACATTCTTAGCAAGACCTCTGCTGACCTGTCAAATAGGTTACTTAAGAGATTGCTGGGAGAGAGCTAAATGAAGTGATTGAAGGTCCCTCATCTATTAGATGATAGGAATTCACAGGTTTAGAGTCATGACAGTCTGTACTATTGGAAGTTAGTTTGTGGACTGAGCTTCACAATTTTTTAGGGGTCAGCAGGAGAGACTCTTCTATATGAAAATTATTATTACCCTTACATGTCAGGGTTTAGGAACTGTGGATGATTAGGAAGGGTCCCTAATTTGTCCTGGATCAGGTTAAGCCTTTTCTTTATATATATGTGTGTGTGTGTGTGTGTGTGTACACATACATATATACATATACACATGCATATATGTACATATATATTTTTTATTATTAATTATGTCTTTTACATTATTGTGTATTCCCCATAGGTTTCGCACCACCAATTCACCCATGAACTGTCACCATAGTCCCTTGTGCTCTTTTCTCCCCAATTTTGAGCCCTTATCCTCCCCCTCCCTCGCTGAATGTCTCACTCTTATTTGGTTCCCCTATAGTCCTGCTATAAGTGAAACCATTCGATATTTTTCTCTTTCTGGCTTATCGCACTGAGCGTGATCCCTTCTAGCTCCATCCATGTTGCTGAGAATTGCATGTGTTTATCTTTTTTGAATGCTGAGTAGTATTCCATTGTGTACATGTACCACATCTTCTTGATCCAGTCATCTATTTTGGGGGATCTGGGTTGTTTCCACATCTTAGCCTTTTCAAGATTAGAAGATCAGATGTGTCTCTGTGGGTGGGTGGTTTGCCCTTAGATAGCATTTGACATTTCAGTTGTTTAGACATCTGTTCCAGATGAAATGTCTTGGCTGGAGTGCCTTTTATAGGCAGCTTTTTACAATACTGAGCTACTGCTGTTGTTAAACTTGGGGAACTAGGGACCTTCTGTGTTTAGTCTTCAGTGATGTGCCTGAGGCCAGTTGATTATTTGACTAGTACACAGTGATGAGAAACAACTCATGACCTCTTATGGTTTCATTGCAGAGGTTTCTCATCTTCATTTTTGATTTATTTTCTCTTGATTTTATTTTCTTCCAGCCTGTTACTTTTTTACCCTGCCCCAGATATAATTCATGTTTTGACATATTAACTCCTAGGCTTTCACTAGCATATATATCTCTCATCATTGGCAGTTTTTACATCAACTTCTATATTTGAATAAAATTGGTATCTTATTTTTTTATATATTTCCCCTTAATATCATTTGCATTTTCCTAAGGTATTAAACATTTTTATTTTTAGAAAATGATTCATAATGATAGTGTAACACTGCCATAGACCATTCTCTGCACTTATCAGCTTAGGTTACTTTCAATTTTCACTTTTATAAATAATGCTTCAGTGAACATCTTTGTATATAAATCTTGCTAAATCTCTGACTATTCCATTTAAACAAATTCTTTTGTTTCTATTCGGAATTAGTTTCAGATATAATGCCATTTTGATAGGGCTTGCTAATTCTGTAATTAAATTTGTTGATAGGTGTAAGATAAATTGTGTTCTGGGAAGAAACTGAATTAGATTTAGAAGATTTAGACTGAGGGCAAGTTCTGCTACTTTTTATTTATATGACTTTAGCAAGGCTGTTAACTGCTCTGGTTTGCAAAATGAGGAATATGAAACCTACCCTTTTGTTTCCCAGTTGTGAGAATCAAATAAGGCACTTTATAAAATTTGATGCACTTTTCTTTTGTGAGGTTTTTGCTAATATTTCTTTGTACGTCCAGTACTTTCAAAGTAGGGGAGATCATTTTTATTGTCATAATTACTAATTCAAGTGTGGCATATACTCCAATTACATTGCCCTATCCTCCTCCAAATAAGTTAATCTCTATCAGAGAAGGGAACCCTGATACCTTGTTGGTGAGAATATAAGTTGGTGGGCCTCCCTGGTGGTTGAGCGCTGCACTGTGGAGCTGTCAGCAACGCTGGATGCGAGTTTGACGCCCCCAGCCAGGAAGAATCCCACATGGTGCCGCAGACCTCTCCTGCCTCGCCCGCTGCTCCCCTCAGCAGTGTATTTCTGATCTGCCTGTTTTGCTCCCCACTCTGTCTCTGGTGAACCCTCTCGCCGCCCCCCACCTCTGGCCTGTACCCCAGCTTGTATGTATAAATAAATAAATCTTTAAAAAAAATTTCTAAGTTGGTGTAGCCTTAATGGAAAGCATTATTAAGACCCCTCAATAAATTAAAAATAGAAATCCCACATGACCCAGTTACCCCACTTTGGGGACTTTAATAAGAAAAATACTAGCCCTCTAATTTGAAAAGATATGTGTTCCTCCATGTTTACTGAAGTACTTTCGACAATGGCCGAGAACTGGGAACAGTGTAGTGCCCATCAATAGATGAATGGATAAAGAAGATGTAACAATATACCCGCAGTAAAATATTATTCAATTATAAAAACTGAAATCCTGCCATTTTCAGTAACATGGATGGACAAAGAGGACATTAAGCTTAGTGAAATAGGCCAGAGAAGGATATCATTTCACTCATGTGGTGTATAGAGAAAACAAACAAGTGAACTAAATAACACACATAAAAACTTTTGGACTATCAGGCCAATTAATGGTTATCAGAAGGGAAGGGGATGGGTCAGTCTGAAAAAGGGGGACAAAGGTATGATAATGAATAGAATCTTACTTGTAGCAGTGAACTTAATGTATATATACATGTTGATTCTTAACAATGAACACTGAAATTTACATAATGTTATAATGCATTATTACTTTAATTAAAAAAAAGTCTTTCATCATTCTCAGTATGTCCTTATAACTTCACTGACTTAAAACACTTTCTTTCTGGTTTTAACATCCAGACTTTTAAAAAATCTAAAGTTACTATTTTTATCTCCCTAACAGACATTACTTAGAATATTTTAAGTCTAAACATACAGAATTTTAGTCCTATTAGTTGTTACTGACATTATTTTATTGCATAGCCACTGTTGGTATGATTATTTCCTACTTCAAAGTAGGAAATGATTTTTTTCTGCTGTACTTTCCTTTTGCCACATGTGTCTGTGAGAAATTTCTTCCCCAAGAATTATCAGTGGTACACACATTAGTGTTTGTTTGAGAATAGCTATTTCATGTGCATTCTTTAATAATTTGTCCCAATAATTAATTATAGGTTGTCAGTTTTTCTTTCAGTATTTTGGAGGCATTACCTCTGGTTTCCTGGCTTCCCTTTGTTGGTGTGAAATCCATTGGTGTGATCATCAATATTCTTTTTGTAGCTGATACTTTTAACTATTTTTCTTTGTTCCTTTGTAGTTTTATGATGATTTATCCAGATGTGGGTTTCTTTATATTCATCCTGTTTGATACTAATTTTCTGAACTTGAGGGTTGGTGACTATCATAAAATATGCAGCATTTTAAGCTATCCTTTCAAGTATTCTCTTTTCCATTCTCTGCCTTTTTCTCTTGGAACTCCAATTAGATTTTCCCACTCTGCCTGCCATGTCTCTTTACTTGTATGTCCATACATTTCATCTGTGTGTTGTATTCTTGGTAATTTTCTTAGATGCTCCTGCTAGTTAATGAATTCCTTTAGTCACTGAATTTGTAATTTCAATCATTACACACACATATCACATGTATGTTCACACATGTATTTCTAGACGTTCTGTTAGTCCTATCATTTTTTAATGGTATCTTTTTTATTGAAGTAAGATTACAGTACTGTAAATTATTTAGAGATACAGGATCATGTCTTTTCAGGTATATATTACCATACCATGCCTACCACCAAAGCGATAGTCCTCCACCAGAGTCCTTTTGAACCAATATCTACTTTATTGCCCTTCCTCCCCTCTTCTCCTCTGATTGTTCCAATTCTGTAGACACATTTTTAGAGTTTATTTTGGTTTACTTTTTCTCCATTCCTTTGTTTTCTTTGTATTCTACAACCCAAGTGAAATGATAAAATATTTGTCTTTCTCCTGGATTACTTACTTAACATAATCACCTCAAGCTGCATTCATACTGTAAATGGCAAGATTTTTTCTCTTTTTTTAAATAGCTGAGTAATAGTCCATTGTTTATATATATCACATCTTCCTAATTCATTCATCTATCATTGGACACTTAGATTTTTGACATAACATGACTACTGTAAATCATGCTGCAATAAACATAGAAGTGTTTGGGGTAGATACTTAGGAGTGGAATTGCTGGATCATACAACAGATCGATTTTTAATTTTTTAATAAATCTCTGTACTGTTTTCCATATGGATTTTGAACAATTTTACATTCTCATCAATGTTTCAGAGTGCTTTGCTATGTTTTCTTCTATTTTATGGTTGCAGGTCTTACATCCTAGTATTTAATCCATTTTGAGTTCATTTTGGTGAACAGTGTAAGAGACAGTGGTCCAGTTTCATTCGTTTGCATGTGTCCATTTTTTCCAGCACCATTTTTGGAGGAAACTATCTTTCTCCATGGAATATTCTTTGTTGTAAAATAGCTGTCCATATAAGTGTAAGTATACTTCTGGTCTCTCTAGTCTATTGATTCTATCCTATATTGCTTTGATTACTATAACTTTGTAGTATAGTTTGAGGTCTAGTAGAATTATATCTCCATTATTTTTTATTAGAATTTCTTTGGCTATTTGGGGTTTTGTGGTTCCATGTAAATTACAGTAATGCTATTCTGTCTTTGAAGAATGCTACTGAAAGTTTGGTGGGGATTGCACTGAATTTATATTTCTTTGGGTAAGATGGCCATTTTAACAATATTAGTTCTTCAATCCATGAGTAAGGGGTATCTTGCTGTTTCTTTGTATCTGCTTTTTTAAAAAAAGATAGGACAAGGCTAATTATGTTTCATTTTTTTCTGTTTATATCATGTTTATTGAGGTAAAGTTGGTTTACATGTTTGTATCTGCTCTGGGGGTTATAGGTTCAACTTCTACAACTTGCCCACCTGCAGTGCTCAAATAATCCTCTAGCATGTTCCATTGGGCCGCTTACCTTCTCCACTCCCACCATCCTTACCCTCTGGTTGCCTCAGTTTTATGATCAGATGTTAGAACTTATTGTTGATTTGGTTTTGACTGGGTCTTTGTTACATTTCTCTATATCCCACATAGAGTGAGACCTTCCTATATTTGTCTTTCTCCTCTCGAGTTATTTTGCTTAGCATTATCCTCTCTAATGCCATCCATGTTGTTGACCAAGCCTATATAGTTGTTGGAAAAGAGTGTTATATTCATCAAGCATTACTATTACAAAATAAGCAATTATCAGCACATTATTCTTTCTTACTGCTGGAAATGAGAATGTCTTCAATCTTTTTATTTGAACTCCGTGTCACAGACAGATAGTAGAAGCCTTCCTTGCTGGGCATAGAGAGAACTGTTTGTTAATAGTTAAATAACAGAATAGGAAATGTAAATAGGTCTTTTTCCTGGATCATTAAGTTCATGAATAAATATATGAAACATGGTACTTTGGATTGGCAACTGAATACTGTTTACTTATTTATAGCTGGGCTTTAACATACCTGGCTTATGAGCAGTCTGCAAGCATCTTATTTTTCCAGCTGTATCAAGGTACATAGAATTATTGATAGGTAAACCACAAGTTCATGTTGTGAAGGTCAAACTACCTTTTGAAGCTGTACTCAAAATTTGGAAAGTGATTGTGAGTTCAATCACTGAGTAAAAGTTTGTAAATGTTTTCTCTGTTTTATTGTTTTAAATATTTTTGGGAGAATAATCTTAGTTTGAGTATTGCTGCTAGGTAGTCAATACATTTTCTCTTCTTTTCCATTTTAAAATGCATTTGTATATTAAATGCTAACACAGGAAAAGCTATATTATATTGAGAGAAGGCCCAGGGTAGTTTGTACTAGAGAGAGAAGTATAGGAGTATAATTTGGCTGATAAAAACTAGGAGGACTAGCAGTAATGACTTCTTTTTTGAATCTTAATTTTTTTTACTACCATTATGATACTGTCATTTCTAATATTCACTGAATACTTCCCACAGTCCAAATATTATTCTAAAAGTTTACCAGCTTCTTGTTTTTTTTTTTTAACTTTTCAACTGTTATGTAATGTAGGTTCAATTATAATCCGTTGTTCAGTTGATGACATAAGCACAGAGGTTTAGAAACTTGATCACAATAATACAACTAATATTCAATATGACTGAGATTTTAACCTAGACTTCAGTACCTAACTCTTAACCACTCTACATCATTTTCAGAAATACTCTGTCATCACAAATGCTGATTTCTGTACTTATAGAATTGGTGGTATATGGTGTGCTTTCTGGTACAGTAAGTTTTGTTTTTTCTTAAAATAGCAAAATGTATGGGTGCTAGCTCAGCGAGCGCCCTCAAGGATCCAGGTTATTTTTTTTTTCTTCCTTCAGTCCTTATCATGTTTGTTTTCATCCTCAGGCTCACCTCATGTCTTACTGCAGAAGTACTTCTGTACTCTAGACATCACATTCTCATTCAGGGTAGGGAGAGGGAGAAAGAAGTGGCAGCTATGTCTGTTTTTTTAATCAAGAGAGAAAGATCTTTCCTTAAAGCTCCTACAGATTTGATCATGTCTGTGTCGCTGGATGATAATGAGTCATATGGCCACCCCTGGCTGCAAAGGGAAGTTGGGAAGTTTGGTGTCTCAGTTTTTTTTTTTTAGACTCTGGTAGAAGGAAGGCAGGGAAAGAGTTGGGAATAAGTATCCAGATCATTAAGGTAGTGTCTGCTACACTTGGTGCTGGAAACTTAGATTAGATGGAATCTATTTGGTTAGATGGATTTCCTGGAACTCATTTGGAAAAGAAAGTCACATAGCACAGCACAGGACTCCACTGTCAGTTCTCCCTTCATGCTCGTATTGCTGCAGGTTCAGAGCAGTTTCTTCTGGGACATTCAACCCCAGAACCAAGTCCATGTGTACCAGCAGACAGCTGGGATCTGGCATTAATCTTGTTTTCCTCACACCAGGTTTCCGGAATGCCTCACAGACTCTCTAATTCTTACCTATTTGCTGAGTGCATTGCTCTCTACATATCAAAACTTCTCTAACTCCTATGGGTGGTGTTCAGCCTTGAATTCTTGACTGTATTGCAGACTCTCCTTGGCATCCCGGCATGCTGGGCTGAGGTTCAGACACTGGGTTAGTTTTACCCAGGCCCATCCCTTGGTGATGATCATTGAATCATGATACTGTCACTGCTAAGACGGTCCTGCTGCTTGACTGGCTGTCCCCGCTTCCACCCTTGTGTTAAATCAGTTCCCCAACCTGACACATTCATGTTTGAATGACTTGGGAATACTACTTATTTATTTTGGGCAAGAGGAAAAAAGAATTACTTCCATAGGGAGAATCTACATAGATGCAAGAATTAGGGGCTACATAAAATGGGGGTCATCTATGTTATTTTGGGCAAAGAAGAAGGGGGTAGGGTTTTAGGACTTCAAAGGGAAAGAAGGCAATTTACTGGAATATGAAAATGATCAAGTTTAGGAAACAAATGTTTGCTGGGTCTGTAAGAAATCGATGTGACAGGGATTTTCATTAACAGCATCGGTTAAGTATCTCCTTGTCTGCCTCCCCTATCTTGTGTGGTATTGTACTTACCTAAGGTGATAGCTTCCTTCCTAGAACAGGTCTTCTATTAAAATTCTTTAGGCTGTAGAGGGGGAAGATTGTGAGTTCTTCTGAGTCTCTTGAGCCTTGATTGCGTTCAACTTGAAATAAGTCATATGATGTAACAGCACATCTTGGGGCAACCCATCCCTTATACCCCATCAGTTGCCACTAAATTTTGGGTAATTTGTTTCAGTCATGATAGGAAACTAAAACAACAAATGCAATATTTTTTTTCTAACGATTTCTAACAATTTTTATACTAAGCAAGTTCACAATTAGAATGAGAAACAGTACTTGCCCTACAACTTATGATCAAGTCTCCTGTTCCCTTTTCTGACTTTCACATCTTGTTCTTCGTCTTACCATGTGTTTTACTGCCAAGCTGCCCAAGCTGTGTCCATTTTTAGAATTGAAGCTGTCTTATATTCACACATTCCCAGATCTGGGCAGAGATGCCCAACAGACAGCCTGGGTCCTAGGCTTTTTAAACTAGAGTCAAGTTTAACATGGTCTGAGAATTCCTTGATGATCCAACAACTTTGTATTCTACTTTCTTCCTGAGAGCAAATTTGATAAAGGTGGATAGAGAATTTGTGGTGGGGAGAGCAGTAGTGAGTAGAAAGAAACAGAAAGATGTGTGAAGAGAGTTGTGAGTCGTGTCATGCTTATGATTTTGTCATTAACTTTTATGAGAAAAGTAGTGAAATTGTATTTAACCCATAATGTCCACAGTACCTAAATAAAATATTAGTATAATGATCAATACAGATAAGATTGAAAAGGACTTCAGAAACGTATATGAAGGAATAATAAATATTGGACTTGCTGAATGACTTTTCTTTAGAGTCATTTTATCATTTATGCTGCTAGTTCTCAAATGTTTATTTGGTCTTGTTACACTGGAATTACCATCAACACTTGCTAAAAATAGATTGCTGGGGCCCATTCCACCCAATTTCTGATGTACCACTAAGTTTTTCTGAAGCACAGTTGTTTTATAAAGCTTCCTTTGTTGATGCCAATGCATGATGAGAACATGCTGGTTTATAATATATCTTTAAATATTTATCTATCTTTATAAAAGCAATTTCTGATCATGAAAATTCTGGACTGGCAAGAAAGTAAATAGTAAACTAGTATATAGATCATGTATTTGATGAGCAAGCCACTTATTTATAGGCTGTGGAATAAATCTAGTTTTCATACGTAAGAAAAAAATTGGTCATCACAAAACTAGAGTTCGCTTGTATTTCCTTTTTTGTAGTCTGTACATGTATTAATGATATTGTCTTGGTGTTATGCTGAAGGAGAAAGAACACTAGATTTAAAATAAGTGGGTTCTAGCACCCACTAATTAGTCTCAACTAATTTGCTGAGTTCTAGTACCCACTAATTTGTGGGTTCTAGTACCCACTAATTAGTCTCAACTAATTTGCTGTAGCAGTGATGAACTAGTTTATACTGATTTGTGAAGGCCAATTATGAAATCTTCAGAGATCTTGAGAGCCAGATTGTTAACACATCATATAAATGTACAATTTAAATAAGTAATAAATAGTAAAACATCAGCTCATAAATATTTTTCCATATTTTACTCTTACTGTCTATAATTTTGTGGTTGGTGGAAATGCTATAAAATGGCCCAGGAACCAAAGTTTGTCCTCAAATTTACATTGAATTCCTAACCACCAATGTTTGGAGATAGGTAAAGAGGTGGTTAGGTTAAATGAGATTATCAGGATGTGATCCTGAGTGAGTAGGATTAGTGTCCTTATATTGAGACACCAGAGAGCTGACTCTGCCTCAGTTCTATGATAGCCCAGAGAGAAGGTAGCCGTCTGCATGTCAACAAGATAGCTCTCACCAAAAGCCCAATCAGCTAGGACCTTAAGCTTAGATGTCTCAGCCTCCATAACTGTGAGAAAATAAATTTCTGTGTTTAAACCATCCAACCTATGGTATTTTGTTTTGGTGGCCTGAGGAAACTGAGACAAATTGTATGCTACTGAGTATTTCTTCCTAATTTTAAGTGTAGTGACATTATGTCAGCGAATTAAAATTGACCATGTTGAAAGTATTTGCATCACAGAAATTGGCCAATCCTATAAATCAGTTTATTTGATTTATTGTTAATTGTCTAGAGCAGGTTTTGACTAATTATTTTATGGTCCAAGGAAAAAGCCCAGCCCAGGACTATTTTTGTGGAGCCAGTAAGGTAGGTGTGCTTTTTACATTTTTAAATACTGTAACAGCAGGGCCTTCCTGGTGGCGCAACAGGTTAAGTGCAGCTCTGTGTCCCTGTTGGCAGGCAGCGCAAGTTGGATGCCCAGTGGGGAGATTCCCACATGGTGCAACAGATCTCTCCTGCCTCACCCGCTGCTCCCCTCAGCAGTGTTTTTCTGATCTGCCTGTTCTGCTCCCCACTCTGTCTCTGGTGAACCCTCTCACTGCCCTACACCTCTGGCCTGCATCCCAGCTTGTATGCAAAAGTAAATAAGTCTTTTAAAACAATTGTAACAACAAGCAACAAAGTTACAAAATGGATATGTGACACAGACATAAGACTTTCAAAGCCTAAAATATTTAATATCTGGCTTTTTTCAGAAAAAGTTTTTGACTCCTTGCCTAGACTATACAAAGTGACTGAGAAGGTACTGGTAATACAGAGTAAACTTAAAAACTTTTCATGTTTGTAATTCACTTGTTACATTGTGAAAAACAAACAAACAAAAAAAAAACCCCACAAAAACAACAACAAAAAACCTGAAGAGTCGCCGTCTAGAATTCAAAAATTACTTTCTATTTCAGCAAAGGAGCCTCAGCACTGACAAATGAATAACATTTAGAAATATGTCTCTCTTTCACTTTCATCTTACTCATAGATATAAATAAAAAAAAATCAACATTCTTGTTAGAATGTTGCTTGTTCATCATGTACAATCATAGGTTGACTATGGATACAAGAATTCAGCAAAAATCGACAGAATTATTCTATGCTTTTAGAATTTAAAATATAAATTCAGGGCCTCCCTGGTGGCGCAGCGGTTAAGCGCTGCGCTGTGGAGCTGTCGACAGTGGCTACGCGAGTTCGACACCCGGCCAGGGAGATTCCCACATGGCATGGCAGACCTCTCCTGCCTCGCCCGCTGCTCCCCTCAGCAGTGTACTTTCGTCTATCTGCCTGTTCTGCTCCCTGCTCTGTCTCTGGTGAACCTTCTAGCAGCCCCAAGCCTCTGGCCTGTACCCCAGCTTGTATGCATAAATAAATAAATCTTTAAAAAAAAATATAAATTCAACACTTAGAATGTATTGGATATATAGATTTAAAGTAAGGACTATTATTGAATTTTTTAAAAAGATTTATTTATTTATGCTTACAAGAACTGGGGTGTAGGCCAGAGGTGTAGGTAGTGAGAGGATTCACCAGAGACAGAGTGGGGACAAGAACAGATGGATATACTGAAGTACACTGCTGAGGGGAGCAGTGGGCTAGGCGGGAGAGGTCTCCTGTGCCATGTGGGAAGCTCCCTGGTCCGGGATTGAACTTGTGCTGCATTGGCTGCGGATAGCTTCATAGTGCTGAGACTTAACCCATTGTGTCACCAGGGAGGCCCTATTATTGCATGCTTTATTATTTATGCTACTGCATCTTTATGGTGGCAAAACTAATACAAGTATGTACATATGTGTTGTATATATGCTACTTACGGATTGCTACAGAGTTGATTACTATAGACATATTGAGTTAAAACAGCATATATATATGTGTGAGATTATATATATATAATATAATATATATACATTATATATGGTATATGATATATGATATATGATATATATCATATATCATATATATCTATATTATATAATATATATATATATATCTACCTCTATATATTATAATATATATAATCTCACAGTTTCTGGGGTCAGGCGTCCAGCACAAATTTATTGGGTTCTCTGCTCTGAGTCTCAAAAAGTTGCAGTCAAAGTGTCAGCTGGGCTGCATTCTTATCTGGTGGTACAATTGGGGAGAATCTGCTTCCAAGTTCCCTCAGATTGATAAAACTAGTCTATGACAAGAAAAGGAATTTACTCCAGAATGTACAATGAAATCACTAAGTACACTGCTTATTTCATATGACTTTTTTGTCTCCGTGTTTGTATTTTTTGGTGGTAAGACTTTATGGAGGACGTAGTGTGCTGAATTACACTCTGGTATAAACTCTTTAACTTGTAAGCTCTAGACCAGAATTACCACTATGTGGAATACTGAGTTAAAGGCTGAGGAAAGATTGAAGGATCAAGGAGGTAAGGAGACACTAGAGTGAGACTCAGATGTCAGGTCAGAGGAGAGTGGATAATACCTTGTTTAAGAGAAAGGGGGAGAGTTTTAGGTATTTTTTTCTTTTTCTACTCTGCTTTAGAGAAGTTTTACTTAAGACCCTAAAGACAAAATTAACACTATTGGATGATTCTCTGCAAGGGGACAAATTCAATATTCTGGGGAAGATCCACAACACAATCTCTGTTAAAAATCTCCATCATCATCATTGTCAACTAGTTCAATTTTCAATGTGTAAAACAAAGGGTTCAGTAATACAGCAGTTTTGCCCTTAATCAGTTCTCATGCAGTGGTTTAAAAGAGAAGAAAATCTTCTGCAGTGCATGGGACCAGAGAAGGAGGGCTTCTAAAGGAGTTTGGGTCATTTCTGAGCAAACAGTGATCTCCAGTGCCCTCATTCCATTGACAAACGTCTTTCTTTGGTTTCTAGTGCCAGAAAGTCCTCTTTTAAGGAGAGTTCAGTCCTGCTGCAGTGGATGTATGAGTGCTGTTAATTTTGTAGAAATGGTGTCATGTAATGTTTTACTGATACAAATGCAGCATGTGGACTTCAAAAATGATGGAAAATACAGATAAAATATGAAAAGATTTCCTTCTAATCTCACCAACCTAAAATTGTCAGATATTTTCATGTATTTCTTATTTTTTTTTTCTGTGCACCCATGTTCTTTCTTTTACATGGTTGAAATCATTTGAACCTTTTAAAAAACATGAGGCCTCATGTCAAAAACACTTCTTATATCTTTAGAATTCTTAGCAAACTTCAGCTTAGTGGCTGGACACTGTGCTGTTGCAAGGATAGAGTAAAGTACGTAATATACCACTTTTAAGATATTTCGATTGCTTTCATTTTTTCCCTGTTATATATATGAATCAGTAAACATCTTTTGACTATTTTTGTGTACATTTTGAACAAATTAAATTGTAAGCTGTTATGATACTTGTTCCCTATAATAATATAATTAATATTATGATCTATAATGATGACATATTTATATGTTGTTAATAAACTAACTGGGTTTGTGCAAATGTGGCATCATGTATCAAAGTCCTGTAGGCCTCTTATGTTTATTCAGCTCTTATGTAACATTTTTACTCCCAAAACCTTGGATTTTTTGGTAGTCCTGTCTTGGCACCTTTCCAAGATGGGCATGGAGAAGAATCAGGTGTACTCTAACCAGGGACTTTTATGTTAATAGTGCTAGCTGGTCCTCGACTTCTTTGACCCCTGTCTTGGAATAAAAGATAAGAGTGAGCAGTTTCCTCAAATTGAGCAAAAATTCAACTGTGCCTAGATTTTTGTATTGAAAGCTTAAGCCACTTATCACTCATATTATCTTGGGTCATTAGAAAAAAAAATAACTGTTCTCTGGCCTAATATAATTTCTAAAGCCATTACACAACCTCTTTGCAGCATCAATTAGTAATAGACTTTAAAAACTCAAAGGCTGCAATTATGAGCAGGATCTTTAAAGGAGAGGGAAAAAATAGAATTGTTAAGGTCAGTAGTCAGTAAAACCAGTGTTCCCATACATTTAGCTTTTCCTTTACAAATTTCTGTTGTTTTGTACATATCCTATTTACGTTATTCATGAAAGAGCCAGGCCTCTTTATGCCCATTGGCAAGCCACAATACAATATTACATTGAAGAAACTTAGAGAAGGCTTCCTTTGATGGACATAGCACAGTGAAGAACAGCACCCGAGGGAATAAGACCTGGAGGAGCAGAATCCAAACTCAGCTCTCGACCACATATCACTGCATGACGCCTTGTAAGTCTCTTCACTGCTCTAAAATTAAATATCCACATCAAGAAGACTGGGCTAATAATTCCTTAATTACTTACCTTTCATAATTGTTATGTGTTAACACTTAACTGCACTAGAAAAATATAAAGGGTTAATACTCATGTAATATTGTGATCTCACTGGATAAGCACAGTGGCTATTGAATTCAGTTTTTAAGCTGGTATTACATAGCAGCAAGCCAGGGAGTTTATTTAGGGCAGACAAGCTTTGTTTCTCATGAGCTGAAAGCTGGGTGATTAGCATGTGTCACCTTTCATAATGCTTCCAGACACTCCGGAACTGTGGCTCAAAGGAAAAATATAAATTGCTCTGTAAGAGCATAGTACTAGTTGCTGGCAGAGCTGAGCTTTGAGCTTACATTGGTCTAATTCTAAACATCATGCTTTGTATACTCTTGATAGATAAGTGTTCACTCATTTAAAGGGAAAAATCCCACAAAACCCATAGAACTTGATTTGATATATTTACCCTAATAGTTCTTAAATATGTATAAACATAACATGAAGTACATATTCCTAATAATTAAGCTCTTATGCAACTGCAAAGGCACACCAAATTACTTAAGTATGAACCAAACCCAGCCCTATAAAATTCAAATGAATAGCATTGATTCCTCATGACAAAGATGCTGTTTGCTGAAATTAAACCAACACAAGCAGCATCGACCCCATGGTGCAGGTTCCTGGGATTTGGCAGGTGTACAACACAGGCCTTGGTGTGAGGACTCATTTGTCTCTGCCTTCCATTTTTGAACCACTGAAAAGTCATTATTTAAAAAAAATTCTACTCATCTTTAAACATCTTTTTATATTGAAGTACCATTGGTTTATAACACACTATATGGTTTAGAGGTATAGGGACACTAAAAGGCATGCTGTAAATACCATCTGGCCTTCATTTGGCTTAAACACATCCTTTACCAATCAAGTCTACCTCTTTTCTCATTTACTAATAGTACTTAAAATATAACTGCTTAACACCATGTAAATAAAAATCACACAAATGGCACCAAAAATGGCATGGGATGTACTCAGTTATAAAGAGTTCACCCAAATAATACCAAATATACTTACATGAATATGTGAGGATTATTTTCAAAATATTGTATAGGACTCACAACCCCCTGAAAATATCCATATTTTTCTAGTGCCTCTTGGATCCATTTTCGACACACTGATCCATATTGCTCTGCTCATAAACCCACAGGGAAGACAGGGTCTGGGAAACAATGGGACAGGGGTTAGAAAATATTCACTGTATTACTGAACTTAGTAATTCTATAGAACAATAATCATAGAGAAAGTCAACATTGGCCATAGCTGAGCCTCCTGGACAGCTGTGCTAACAGCTGAGTCTGGACACGGAAAAGTGTCCGCACAAGGTGCCTGAAATGGAAACCTGCTTTGGTAGCAGCAGCTTCCTCCTTGCGACTGCTTCTCTTTTCGCCTCTTGTTGGTGAATCCAGCCCTGTGCTATAGTGGCCTGGAGACTTGCAGGTGATGCTGCTGCTTACAACATCTGAGGAGAGGTGAGTGGGTGGCAGGAAACTATTCCTGACATAAATTCCAAGTCCTGTGTATTCCATAGCCATTGGAAATGGAATTTCGCATTAGAGTATTTGGCTTATCACTGTGATAGCAGCTGCACGATAAAGAATCTGCTTTTTGAGATTTCATTTTATTTTAATACCCATCTTTTTTTCATTTTTAATGAATCAACTTGTTTTTCAGTAAATTAAGGACCCAGAATAAATAGTATTTGTGGAATGGTATGTGCATTGGAACAGCTTTTGAAATTGTCATAAACACACTGAGAGTTGCTTATAGTGATATTAATAACTCACAATGGTGGAAAGGGAGCATGGCTATGAAAAATGTTTTTCAAAATGAGGAAAGATGTAAGAACATTTAATAATCTGCCTGAGAATAAGGGACAAGGAGAATACTTCTGTTATTCACTAACTTAAAATGTTGTGAACCTGCAAGGCTAAGCATCTGTGTTCATCACAGGAGCGACAACAGTGAAGAGATTTCTGTAAGACTTAGTGAAAGTGATATTCTTGTTTGGAAAATGAATATTAAATGAAAAAATAAAGTGAGTACAGTTTTTAATGAGTTTCAGAAATCAAGGTCTTAAGTTTGCAAAGAAGATGATATATTCTTTTTTTTTAAATATATATTTTTATTGTTATTTATGTCTTTTACATTTTGTATTCCCCTTGGGTAGCCCACCACCCATTCACCCGTGATCCATCTCCATGGTCCCTTGTGTT
>PVIJ01008493.1:0-33645 GCA_004024925.1 Scalopus aquaticus
ACGTCTGGGACACAGCAAAAGCAGTAATAAGAGGAAAATATATAGCATTACAAGCTCACATCAAGAAACAAGAAACAACCCAAAGAAACAATTTAATCTCACATCTCAAAGAACTAGAAAATGAACAACAAAAAACCCCAAAAGACAGTTTAAGAAAGGAAATAATAAAAATCAAAGCAGAACGAAATGAAATGGAAATTAAAAAAACAGTCCAGAAAATTAACGAGACCAAAAGCTGGTTCTTTGAAAAAATAAACAAAATAGACAAACCACTAGCCAGGCTTACAAAGAAAAATCGAGAGAAAACACAAATAAATAGGATCATAAATGAAAAAGGAGAAATCACAACGGACACAGCAAAAATAAAAAAAATAATCAGAGATTACTATAAACAGCTATACGGAAACAAGTATAACAACCTAGAGGATAGGGAGAACATTTCTAATAAGAAACATTTGAGCAAATGACAGTTACTTCAATTGAATGGGGCACACCCAGCACATATCTGAGAGACCATCAGACAACAAAGAAGGTGAAATATGAATTAAAAAAAGCAAATCTTCTGAGTAAATTTAAGCATTGCAGTGTTTCATAGATTGTGAGGGATGACACATTCACATGAACTATTTTTCAGGAAATGTCTATTATCCTGAAACCCCAAAGAAGCCTATTCCTAGGCCAATTATAGTATCAACATAGCCAGGGAATAAGTTCTGTGATGTAAAGAAAAATTCTAAATTTGAAGTGGTTTTTATAAAGTATGAAGAAAGGCCCAAAAAGGGACCCTAAAGTCTTCAGAAAGATTACTTGTAAAAATTGTTTGATATAGAATCACGCTAAAAGACATAAATATGAAATAACAAATGAACTTAACTGGTGTTTAAAGAAAAGATAAAGACAGTTGTCTATTTTCCTATGCTGATTGTAGGTTAGAATCAACCTAAAGAAACTTTTCAAAAAATAATGCTTGGGTCCTATCTCCAGAGACTCTGATTTAATGCATGTGGTATGGAACCTAAGCATTGCTATTTTTTAAAAGTTGTCCAAGTGAGTCTAACTTCTGGTGAGGATTGAGAGCTATCGAGTTAGGCTGTTTAAAAAATATAGAGAGAGTCCAGGCATTGTTTCTGGAATGCAAAGGACATCTCACATTTATTCAGGTCGCTAATGTGTAATCAAATTATGGATGGACTACCTACTATGTGCAGAAGCTTAGCACAGAGATATAAAAAAGGCAAATTATTCCCTTCCTTCATGGGACTCAACCTACGAAAGCCTAACAAAGAAATAAACAACTCAAAAAAACAAGAATATAGAGAATATGATAAGTGCCAGGAGGGAAAGTGTGATGAGATAGAGAATATTTGGGGAGGGACTACTTTTGTTAGGTTAATTCAAAATGGTCTCGCTTAAGAGAGGGAATTTAAACTGATACCTCAAAGACGAGAAGGGAGCAACCATTCAGAAAACTTGGAGTGTGCATGGCAAATGTAAAAGTTCTGAGGTACAAAGTTGCTTGGTGTATTTTAAAAACAGAAAGGAGACAAATATGACTAGTGTTAGAGAGAGTAAAAGAAAATGTGGCATGGGATAAAAGGAGGAGTTTCGCCTTTAAGACCAATAGGAAACTATTGATTTTAAATAGAGGTGAGATAATGAGTTCATCACATTAATGAAAGACCAGAAGGAATTGTTGTGTGGTCTGGGAAAGGGGAACAAAAGACCAGTCCAAGCAATAGTAAAACCAGTCCAAGCAAAGATGATGTTGGAAGGAAAAAGAAAAATATCAGAAGGCCTCACTTATAGGGGCAATGTATGGAAACATAACAAAGGATCAGGAAAAAGACAAACTTGTAGGCAAACCATAGATCTGAGATGTACAACAGGGGAGAGGATGACAAAGGGGTCAAAACAGGGGAAAGAAGAGCACAAGGGACTCTGGTGATGGTTCACAGATGCCATGGTGGTGGGAGAATTATGGGGACTGCACCTGAGGGGAGAAATCAATTACTATGCAAAAATGAGCAATGATGAAAGAAATTTTTAAAAAAGAAAGAAAAAAAAGATGATGCTAACTTGAACCAGGGTGTTTCCAGGGGGGATGAGGGATGTGGTGGTATTTCAGTGTGTGTTGTGAAGGTGGAGTTGACAGGATTTGCTGATGGATTAAATGCACAGAAAAAAGGAACAGGATGAATCCAGTGTGATTCTCAATTTTTTTTATTTGAGCATCTGAGTATTTCAAGGTACTGATATGGCACAGATTCTTAGAGAAACAGGTTTAGAAACATGAAATAAAAATTCCATGAGACCTGCCATATTTGATATGCCTAGGAGTTGTCCAGTGAAATAATGGGTAGGCAAACTTGAAGTGATTGGAAGAGGCTTGAATTCACAATACCCATTTGGGAGTTATCAGCATAAGACTACTGCTATAGATAAAACTCACTGTTATTACAGGAGTTAAATAAATATGCATAAGACTACTTGTGTCTTGAAGGAAGGGCACTCTAGATTAGTGACCCCAGGCTCAACATTAAAGCAAAACTACTTATAGAGTAAGGGTCAGTTCTGACATAGCACTTGACTGACACTGAAAGTTCAACGTGACTTGTTGCTGAAGGTATTTGTGAGATAGTGGCTGAACTGTTGAATATAAACCTAAGAACTGCCAATTTGGAAATTCAAGTATAATTACTGTTGGCCCAGAGTACAGCTAGAGTTTGGGATCATCCTATTGTAAAGAAGATAGCTATGGCTAGTACAGGGTTCTGCACCAATAACATGCCATTTTCACTTCAGATAAAAAAAGCTGCATCAGATTGTGGAGGTCAGTTCTTAACCACTGCAGGCTGCAACCAAAGCAATGACAGCTAGAAACTGAAGCCTTTACAATTCCAAGGATATTCTCCAGTCCCTCCCCTTTCTGGCAATTGGAATTAGACTGAGTCTCTTTGCTCAGTTAGACTGAACAACTTAGGGGAAGCCCCAAAATAGAGACATGGTATCTTTTTAAATGAGCTGATGGGGTCTTGAATATTTAATTTGCTTATTATAGGGATAAATGATTTTATTTGGACCCAAAACTGAAACTGGTGAAGGACTTCATATAAAATATATAAATACAGAAATTTATGCTTATTCTTTTAAAAGTTATTGAGGCAATGTGCTTTAGTAATAGGAGGGGTTTAAGTCTGAATTTGAAGCATGTGGCTTATGTATTATCTAAACTTGTGAACATTACCTAATGATTAAGGTACCTAAAAATGAAGATTAAAATAAGCCTCATGGAGTAAAATGAAGATCAAATGAAATAATGACAGTATAGCAATAAATAGTTCCTGTTTCAGAGAAATGTTGGATGTTAGCTATAATTAACTTATTAAGTATTATTAAGCTAGTATTTAAATTCACCTTGTTAGATTCACCCCATTGTTTTGAATTCATTTTGAATTCTACTCTGCTCCGCTTTATGCCAGCTGATAATTTGATAAATGGCATCATTTGTGTTCTCATACAAATATTTTTAAAATTTTTACAAAAGAGAGCCTCCAGGTTACATTAATTTCTTTCTTTCATGAACACATATATGCAATCCCACCCAATTAGAGTTCTTTTTATTTCCAATTACAGTTCTTGATTCCACTCAAGATATTTCACATGCTTAATTTTATCTCCCTAACCAAACTGCAATTACTTTGAGGATAAAGGTCAGGTCTTTCTCTTCTTTTTAGATGTTTTTAATTAGATAAATTTGACATGTAACATTGTGTAAAATTAAGGTTTGCAACATGTTAGCTTGATATATTTATATTGTGTAATATACTTGCCATTGTAACAAAATAAGTAGGTAGCAATTACATACATATAATACAATCTTAGTATCTATAGTCTGTACACTATATTAATATTAGCTCTCTATGGCTAATGAAGTACTTATTACAAGTCTGTACCTATAAACATCATCATTCTTATCTTCCCAACCCCCAATCTCTAATTACTACCATTTTATTACCTTATTCTATTTTTTTACAGGTTTTCATGATTTTAGACTCCATATATAGGTAATATCATACAGTACTTGACTTTCTCTGACATACCACTTAGCATAATGTGCTCAAGGTCACAATGTTGTCACAATTGGCAGGATATCTTTCTTTCTTGTGGCTGAATAATATTCCTCTGTGCGTGTGTGTATGTGTGTGCATTCATGCAACACTTGAAAACAGGTATATAGTCTAAGAAAAACAATTTTCTCATGCAAACATCATATGATGTAATTACACAATCCCATAAGGTACTACAGCCAACTGCACACCTAAGCTATAGATAGGAACCATCACGGTATAGACACTCCATCATTGATAGAAATGTCATTATTCAGTGCATAATTGTATACCATATCTTTTTTAAGTTGTTTTTTAAACCTCATATACATCTTGAACAGCATTAGGCATATAGTAGCCAATAAATATTTATTTAAAGATGGCTCTAAGCAGAATTTGCAAATAAATACTCTTTTCTACTTTGATTTATTGCCATTAGTAATGTAACACACATACATACATGAAATTATTAGCAGTACACCATAGTTTCTCTGTGAATCAGATTCCTTTTCTTTAAAATGAGCCAAGTATACCAGATAACCTTCCAGGTTTTTTTTCTGGTCTAAAAATCTCTCCTATTTTAAGTGAAAAACCATCACAAGTCTAGTAATTTCCACAGATGATAAATGATCCATTCATTCATTTATCCAAAATACTGTTTAAAGGCCTACATGCCAGACACTCTTCTAGATGCTGGGAAAATAGCAATGAACAGAACAACATTTCTAGTCTCATGGAGTCTTCATTCCACAGGATTCATATTACTAAAATCTTGACCAAGGAAATTTTCAAGTCAGAAGGAAGAAAGGCACAGACCATTCATCACTGTTTTAGCCTTTAGAAAGAAATCTTCATTGTTAATGACACTTTTCTATCTTATTACCAAAAGAATAAGTTGTGGTTCCTAGCAGTCAATGTATTTTCCATTCAGTCACCAATATATAAAAGACAAGAATCTTCCTATTTACTCCACACATAAGTATCTGTCCATTTTGCCTTGAAAATATCTCCCATCATCTACTTTTCTCATCCATTCCTTCTGCCCTTGGCCTGTGTAGGCCTTCATTTATTCTAACCTAGATGAATAAAATAGTTTCATACCTGGTGCCACCCAAGTGAATTAGTGCAGCAAGTACTTGCTTGATAAAGCACAGCTCTCAGTATGTCACTGTGCTACTCAGAAACCTCCAGTGGTTCTCTGTAGCCGTCATAATAAAATTATCTAAACTAATATGTCAAATCTTCTACCACCTCACTCAAAAATGCCTTTTAAAATTATTTCCCTCTACTCCCCTTACATATTCTATGCTCCTACCAAATCACTTATTTTCCATCCCTACCTTCCACTCGATACAACCACTAATTTTCTGTTCTTCCACCTGGAATTTCTGCCCTATCCTCACATATCTACACCTAATTGCCAGTAGCTTAAACACAGAGATATTTATCTTCTGAACTAACAAGAAGCCCAGGCTTGGGGAAATCACATCTACAATTTCATCAATGACCCAGCTCACTCGAAATCCCTACTCTGTTGAACTAGCAAGTGACATTCATCTTCATGAAAATAAGACAGTTGTTGAAAGTTCTTGGATTACATTCTCCATGCCTGTCTGGACAGAGAGAGGAGGAAGAAGAAAATTCACCCACACCAGCAAAACAAAACTTTCCCAAATTTACCTAGAATCCATTCCCACCACACTTGCCAGACCATCACCCAGCCACAACTGGGTAAAAGAGATGTTGGAAAATAAGCTTACAAACTGATCACATTACCACCACAAACAAAAGTCAGCATTCTCTTAACAAGGAAGATGGGAAAAGTAGATAGTATTAGCAAAACCACCTGAAATATCTGCCATAGTTGGTAACCAGCAATATCAAGCACAGTTAAAAATTTTTTACTTCTCATTGACATTGTTCCATGATTTTGCCCCCACCTTTTTGACTCTAAAGAAACAAGGATATGGGCAGTTCTGACTCACAAATGCATGGCTGACATGTGATCCTGGCCAAGATCCTGTTTTCCTGCCACTCAATTATTCTGCTCTTCCCATATCATCACCTGGTGGGAACAGTGATTCCTGCATTGTCAGTGAGACCCAGGACTAAAGTGGAGGGAGATGGAGACTAGAGAGTTAAAATGTGATATGACTGTGGATAATGTACTTGTAAGGTATCAATTCTGATTCGGTTGCACTATCATTACTTTTTTATTAAATGCATAGAGGTAGGAAAATATGAAATTCTCTTCCTTTACACTAAACCCTACTGTCATTCTAATTGCTGGGTGCATCTGTTCTCTTTTCCTTTTCTGCATTTGAGAAGCTAGGTTTCTGGCCTTGAAATAACTTAAGAAATAACTTAAGAATTAGGTCATTTTGTAGAAACTATAAATTTTTATTTTTGTAGTAAAATATTGTAATGTAAAATTTTCAATTTTAATCAGTTTTAGTTATAAACTAAGCACATTATATACATTCCCAATTTGCACAAACAGCACAGCTTGGCTTATCCAAAACATTTTCATCATCCTAAACAAAACTCTGTATCATCTAAATAATAACTTCTTCCCCCTTCTTCAAGTTCCTCTTTTTATTTTCTATCTCTATGTATTTATTCATTCCAGGTCCTTCATATAAGCAGAATCACACATTATTTGTCCTTTTATGTCTGA
Organism: Scalopus aquaticus; assembly: GCA_004024925.1. Classification (NCBI taxonomy): domain Eukaryota; kingdom Metazoa; phylum Chordata; class Mammalia; order Eulipotyphla; family Talpidae; genus Scalopus; species Scalopus aquaticus. The sequence goes on from PVIJ01008493.1 coordinate 6,784, forward strand.
CTATAATATTGTATAATATTTTCAAAGTTGATTCCTATAGTACATACATCAGAATTTCAATTCTTTTTAAGGTGCATAACAATCCACTTGGGATATATACATTTTCTCTACTTATTAGATTTTGTCTATTTACCTGTTGATGGATATTTGATTGTTTCTACCTTGTGGTTATTACAATGTTGCTATGAACACTGGTGTAAATATAGATATTTGAATCTCCATTTTTAACTAATTTAGGGGAAAGTATATTTTAAATAATGTTGAAGTTGTGGTTAAAATAAACCAGGCATAATCTGTATCAATGAGATTATTGTGGATTAATCTAAAAATTAGTAATAATCTCCAACATGTTTAGATAACTAACGTAGAAGAAATCTTTGATAAGTGCCACCTTGAGCTGACAACAACATGGTACCTCTCACCTATCTGAGATTTTAAAATGATTCTACTAAATTAAATATAATTCATTTATCTATTTTAGTTCCTTGGCTATCCAGAAACAGAAGAATCAGGCAACAGACCTAATTCCTGGACTAACAACTGTGAGGGGGAAATTGAGTTGCTACTAACTATTCCCAATAACAAAAACAGAAGTGAGTTAGGGGCCTGCTGGAGGTGCATGTTTCTCATGATTCTATCCACATGCTTTCTGCCTGGAAATGAACTGTAGATTCTTGTCATCAGAGCAGAACACAAACATAAAATAAAGTGGACATAATACGTAGGAGAAAAGATATTTGCAGAACTTGATTACACTGAACATTTTTACTTCGAGAGACCTTACTCAAAGTTCATCAAACATATAAATACAAATTATGGGTGACTTGGTGGTGGGTGTGATGTGGTAACATACATGTGAAGAAGTGTGAACCTCTATACATATACAGTGTTGTACCCAATATGACCTCAATAAAAATATTATTTTAAAAAATACATGCACATTAAATATGATTTAGATAGCTAGAAAAGAGTCAAGATGAAGTTGATTAATTAGTATCACTACTGTAGACCCTTAACTTAAACAAATATTAATTTTTATTTTGCTATGTTCTTTTTGCATTTTGAAACCAATAAATTATTTTTTAGGTCTCAAATATTTTAATAGGCCCTTAAAAATGCAGAGGCCATAATCATACAGAAAACTTGCTCAGTAGTGAGACGTGATCTCAAAATAATTCTCATTTGCATCCTTTGAGAACACTTACCTCTAACAACATAACTCTGAATAATGCAGTGCCCAGCCAAAACAACAAACGGAAAAAATATATAGTCTCTACAATGTCTAGAAATGAAACAAAATGTTTCCCAGAGTACATGTTACCACAATACCAAATAAGGGCCGATAATCAGAAGCTTGTAGAATTTAGAGTAATAACCTTTCAGAAACAAGCTACCAAATTCTTGACTCCTAAAAGCTCCTTGAGAGAGGAAAATGCCATAGTAAAAGGCAAGCACTGAAACAAATAACCTCTCCCTACTCCCACATTCCCACAATTAAAGACTCTCTGCGATTAACAAGCTGTTCTGTTAAAATTCAAAGCTAACTCCGCTCTTAAATTTCTTAAGCATCCACTGTGAATTACTTTCATAGCATAATAAAATTACTTTCTACCTAACACAGAATTGTGGCTTCCAGTGAGATATTCCCTTGAATGCTGGAGATGTATTTATTTTGTAATTAGCTTTTCATGCCTCCAAGCCTTGGCATGAGCAGTTCGTCTTCCTGGAAGACTATCCTACCACTTCTTTAACTAATAAATGCCTACCCATCCTTCAAAACCCAATTTAAATGTCATTGTCTCTGCAGCCCTTTCCTGGGTCCCAGAGGCTCCCAGAGCCAGAGCCTGTTCTATGTTCGCACAGGATTTGCACATTTTATTGAATTTATATGTTAACACGTCTGCTGCCTGCATTATACTTTCAACTTCTAGAAAGCAGAGCCCATACATGTATGACAGTTAAATTCATAAAGCAAGTGATTGTTTTCTCTACTATACATACTTTATACCTTGCTAAGGATAGCAATTATGTTATTAATTTTACCTAGAAAATGAAGAGCACAAAACTATTTGGCCATCTGTTCTCCTTCTTTGTGATGAAACAATATATTTGAGTATGGTTTTGGTTAAACTTCTCATTCTTTCATAACAACACATTGTTGGTCTTTCCACTTGTCTCAATGTTTCCATCACCTTGTGGAGATTATGATCAGACAATGCTTCAAGTGTATCATAAAAACCTGCTAACATAGTCAAAAGTTTTTCCACTTTTAGATTTCTGGGACAGTGTTTTGGGAGAAGATGTAGTTAGGTGAGTGTAGCTATGAGAGAGCAAAAGGAAGGGGAGGAAGGTTGATAGAGTGTTATTGGTCTTCAGAGGAAGCTGGTTTATGATGTTCAAAGATCACTCATTGTGTTGTTGATTTCTTAGGGAATAATCAACATTAACTTTCTATTATTATAGCCCTTTAGCTATAAAAATTAAGTAAATTTCATGCAAAGAATTTCCCTATTTAGATAGGAGGAAACTATTTATTGATGGAGATGAAAAAGACTTCCTAGTTTACTACTTCCAAAAATCACAGATAATTACTCCCATCAGGTCCATCTACTTTAATTATACTAGTGCCCTCTGCTGTACATGTGCAAAATTACAGAAAACTATGTGATATTTCATGATTTGTCTAGACACTCTTGGCCTTGGGATTTTCCAGAACCAGGACTTGAATAATATCCTTATCTCATTTTACCTGGATAAACTTTTAACATGTAGGGTAAAATTTTGCCTCCCATAATTTTCAGCTAACTCAAACAGAGTAATAATGTGTACGTCACTTACTATAGGCCTACTGTTGTACTAGGGAGATATTAATTAAATGTTTTCAAAATCATTGAGATGACTTCATGATCCAACAATTATTTAAAAGCTTCCCTTTCTTTTATAATCGTTTGTGTTGATCATTTTCTCCTCGACATTCCTCTTATATATCCTCCTGTGTTTAAGTCAGAGCTAATTCTCAGAGCCATAAACATGTTTGCTTGCTTATGACATTCAATAATTGTTTTATATGACATTTGTTTGTACCATTTGATTTGTTTCTATGCCTTAAATTAAAAATTTCTGCTTCTGTCTGAAATTTATTAACATAAGATAGTACTAATAGGCTGAGGCCATAGCTGGAAGTGGTCCTTTGTCAACCACTTATCTTTTTGTTTATCTCTCATTCCAGGTTATGAAAGTTTAAGCACGATACTCACCTTTAAATAATCATTTCACATCTTTAGAGAAGCATACTCCATTTGGATTTACATGCTATATCTTAATTTTGTATATTTTCTCTCTATGAATAAAGAAATATTTAAAATAGCATAGCTTAAAATGGAAAAGGGATTTGTTTATAGGTGTTGATATGGGTAATAATCCGTGGGTCTGGGAAATGGATTTCTTTTTGCCATTTTATAGTGAATTTTCTTCTCTCTAAATCTATGTACTTAGTTCACATCAATAAGTTTATTTGGAGCAGGTTTAGATAATGTATAAATCTATACTATTAGTCAAATATTTTTCTTTACTTTTAAGAGTGATATTTATATAGTTTAAATATATGAATGTAACTTAGGAAGCAATTTCATATGTGTCAATTTTCCCAAAAAATTGTGACATGTATATATTTCAAAACACATTCTAAAACCATGCTGTTTTCTTAAAGTTTATCTCACTTATGGGTATTTACCCAATAAAATACAAAAAAAAGCACTAATTCAAAGAGATATGCATCCCTAAGTTTACTAGAGCATTATTTACAATAGCCAGGAATTGGAAACCATCTAAGTGCACATGGACTGCTGAAGAATTTATCTATTTTTAAATAATGAAATCTTGCCATTTGCAACAACATGGGATGAACCGCAAGGGAATTGTGTGTAGGGACATAAGCCAGATGGAGAAAGACAAACACTGTATGATTTCACACAGATGCAATGTCTATACATCTGAAGTGCCACCGTTTGGTGGACATCTTGATTGCTTCCAACTTTGGAAAATTATGAATAAAGCTGCCCTATATATCCCTGTGCAGGATTTTAGTTTAATATTGTGGACAAGTTATATCTGTGAGAGGACAGACAGAAAATCACAAAGAATCCACAGAAGATTCCCTAGTTGCATGATCATAAGAGCCAAAGCCAGAAATATATAAATATACAAATCAGCTCACAAAAAAGGAAGTATGTGTCTATATGCCCGCAGTTGACAATTGTAAACCAAGTAAAACAGCTTAAAAATTAAGTATGTAAGGCTCTTAAGACAGTTGTATAGTATCTGTATACTGAACACTAAAAAATGCTGATTGAGATTCAAAGGCTTAAATGAACTGATAAAAACAGCATGCTTATAATTTAAAAGACTCAATACAGTCAATGTGTCAATAATTTCTAAACTTATCTATATAGTTAATAAAATCTCAATATAAGATCCCAGCAGAATTTTTTATAGATTAAATATCTTAAATTTAGGTGAAATACACAGAAACCAGAATAACCAAAATGATTATGATAAATAAGACCAAAGTTTGAAGAAACAAACTACCTGTCTTCAAGTCTCACTATTGTGACCAGAAGATAAATGTCTTCGTGAAAGGCTAGACGATGATCACAGGAACAGAAAAGATAACCAGAAATAGATCCATATAAATATAATCAATCAAATTTTTAAAAAAATTTTAAAAGGAGAGGCTTATTAGGAAAGGGAGAAAGAAAAAGAGGCACCTGCATAGTCACAGGCAGGCAGGAGAGCTTCCTAATCAATCAATTTTTGAAAAGGCAAATTTTAATTTAATGGAAAAAGTTTTTTACAATAAATGTTACTTATTTTTGAACTGTATATACAAAATCAAAAATGACCCTTAACTGGTACTTCACACCTTATCCAAAAATTAGCTCAAAATGTATCATAACAGAATTCACTAAGTTCAACAAGAAAACAAATAACTCCATTTACAAATGGGCAAAATATTTTAAAACACTTCATCAAAGAGAAATGCAAATAGCAATAAACAAATAGAAAGATGCTTAGTAATGTTAGTCATGAATGCAATTTAATTACACAATGAATTCCAACAGTTACTTTGTGGATACCAACAAGTTGATTCTACCATTTACATGGAGAAGCAAAAGATCTAATATTGAAGGAGAGGAACAAAGTCAGAGGATTGACACTACTCAACTTTAAAACTTATTCTAAAGCTACAATAATAGCAAATTAAATATTGGTATATTGAATAGAGAGTGCAGAAATAGACTCATAAATATAATCAACTGATCTTTGATAGAAGAGCAATGGTAGTACAATAGAGAAGAAATAGTCTTTTGACAAGTGGTACTTCATGACAAGTGGTACTAGAACAATAAGACATCCATGTGTAACAAAACAGAATCTAGACACAGATCCTTAAAAGGATCACAAATATAAATGTAAAACACAAAACTAGGAATAGATTACACTGGTCAACAAATTTTTACAAAAGTCATATCACTGAAATAAAATTAGTCATTTCCTATCAATTTGTATGTGCTCAACACAAATATGACAGTCAAATTCTAATTTTGGCTCTAGTTTTTTTTTGTAATCTGCAATAAATAGATGTTTACATCATGAAATGCATGCCAATAGTAATAGACCTACGGTTAATACCTGTAAAAAATCAAGTCATACACTACTTCTCAGATTTCTTCGCTTGCCTCTTGCATGGCTGTTCAGGGGCATCTCTGGAGAGTGTCCAGCAGTAGTCATCCGGCATTGTAGTGGACCATTTTCCCTGGTATCTTGGTTCCATTGATGCAATATCTTGATGAAAACGTTTGCCATGTTCATCACTAACCATACCACAGTTTTCAGGGAAGAAATCCAGATGGGAATGAAGGAAGTGGATCTTTAGAGACATAATGCAGCCAATTTTCTGATACTGCATCGAAATGTCTTCTACTAGTTCCTTGTAGTTTTCTGCCCTAACATTCCCAAGAAAGTTTGTAGACACTAGGCGAAAAGCATTCTACGGTTGTTTCGCATCACCCTGCAGCAAGTTGTTGAACCGGTCATCTTAATGCAGATGGAATGCTTGGGTAGACTATTCTCAACTTCTTTTGCTTTGTTATTCCGCTGGAAAGAGGAGGAACCAAGCAGAAGGAACAGTCTTCTATATGGTTGCTTGGCTCTCTCTACATTATGGGGACTGCAAACGGCATTGATGGTCTTTTGCCATTTAACCACTGTGAAAGCTGTGTTGTACATGTAGCACAGCATCTATGCGGGGCCCAAGGCTTGTCTTGGTCACCAACCTTGCATCCAAAGTCAAGATGACAGGTCTTCTTCACTTGAGAAGTGATACTTTTCTTCTGGTTGGCAAATGTTACGTCCCCACAAATAGAGCAGAAATTGTCCATGCTATTAAGGCACTTTTGAGGCATTACTGTTCTTTTTTTTTTTAAAGATTTATTTATTTATGCATACAATGCTGGGGTATAGGCCAGAGGTGTGGGGCGGCAAGAGGGTTCACCAGAGACAGAGTGGGGAGCAGAACAGGCAGATCAGAAATACACTGCTGAGGGGAGCAGTGGGCGAGGCAGGCAAGGCAGGAGAGGTCTGCCACGTCATGTGGGAATCTCCCCGGCTGGGCATTGAACTTGCGTCGCAGCTGCCGACAGCTGCACAGAGCAGCACTTAACCACTGCTCCACCAGGGATTACTGTTCTGTATTGGGCCTAAATGGATAAAATAATAACAGTTCTATGGAACAGTAGCTTAAACTGTCTTGCACAAGTCTGAAATATTTTCAGTGTGCAACCTTTCTGACAGGGCTTTATCTAGTGCACTGTTGATGTCAGCTTACTTCAGTAGCTGCCTGGCAATAGTACTGTATTGCATCAGAAAATGATGCAATCCACTCTGGATGATGTGTGCATGATAGTATTATGCAATGCAATGCAAGATTACATCATTCTAGGCTGCTTTAGGATGTTGTTGCAGTCCTACTGGATAAATTTACACGGTGAGACATATAAAATGAATTATATGAAATATCTTCAAAACGAGAGCTAATAAAATTTTTTCAGGGTTATTTTCATGTTCAGCACACCAAGATACTACAGATTAGGGCCTTTTTAAGTCAGTGCGATTTCACTGTCGACCAGTGTTACTGATACATGGAACGCGAATGAATCTAAAACTAATTATGCTGAGTGAACAAATCAATCTCAAAAAATTACATACTATATGATTCCATTTACATAACATTCTTGAAGTGACAAAATTACTGAAATGAAGACTAGATTGGAGGTTTACTAAGGCTTAGGAATGGTGGGAGGAAGGAGATGAAGGGGATTGTACAGGAGTAATAAGAGGGAGCCCTGTGGTGATGTAACATTTCCAAATCTTGTAGGTGGTGGTAATTATACCAACATACAAGGGGTGATGAATTTTGCATGGAATAAAACACATACCCAGCAACACACAAATAAATAAGTATAAAGCTTGGTGACATCTGAATAAGGTCAATGGATTACATGCATATCAATTTCCTGGTTGTAATATTGTATGGTACAGCAAGATGTTACCACTGTGAAAAACCTGGAAAATCATATATGAGATCACTATGATTCCCTTAAAACTGTTTTTGAGTTTACAATTATTTCAAAAAAATTTTAAATATTCATCATGTCTATTCATCCAAAAACATATAAAAGCCATAAGAAGAAGGTCAAAAATTGTGAATAGATATTGCTTTATCAATAGTATCTATATAAAAAACAAATAAAAAATGAAAAATCAATAATTCAATTAAAATGGCAAAGATATCTCACAGTTGTTAACAAATGAGTAATAAAAATTTTTAAATGGGCTGTATTTCATGAGTAGCTAGTAAAATGCTATATAAACTATAGTGATATGAGATATCACAACCTGGTTACAAATACATGTAATAAAACCATATATCATATTGTTGGCAGAGAGCTGGGTCCTTAGGAACGCTCTTACATTGCTAGTGGATATCAAAATTGGTAAGAATTACTTTAGAAAACCATTAGACTCAAAATTTTTATTCTGGTACATACATTACCTGATGATACAGCAATTCCACTCCCAAGGCTCTAGATAAATTCTTGCCCATTTTTGCCTAAAGATATGTTGATAATATCTCTTTTCCAAATAGCAAAAATTGAAGCCATACAAAATCCTTCATCTACAAAATGTTTTGAAAATTATGCTGCGTTCATTGAATGGAATACTCTACAGAAATGTAAATGAATAACAACAACTCTACACATCCACATAAATGAATCTCTGGAGCATATTAGTAAGCAACAGAGATAAGATGCAGAAAAGATACACAGTATGATTCTAACACATGCGTAATCCAAAAGCATATGTAGGTAAAAAACTTCAAAAAAAACCACAGAAGGGAAAATGTCATATAAATGCATATTGTGATTACCTCTGTGACAGATTAGAAGAAACTATAAGTTGGAGGAACAGTGGGAAAAACTGATGATATACTAATTCATAATGTGAGGGAGAAATATTATTTTAGAAATCTACTTATACATGATATACCCTAATGTATCTGTGACATATTTCATAATGATAAAGTTTCAAATAAAATAAAATTAAGAAGTGATTCAGGCTAGGGACCTACATGAATACTCTATTGTCTAATGATTTCAATGGAAATCAGAGTAAAGGGAACAAGACACTTGAGAAAAAAAAATACTGCTCAGGACCCAAGTTTTTCTTTCCCTCAATTGGCATCTAAACTTGCATCTGACTTAAAATTTTCGTGTGGTACAATTTTATAACTTTAAATTCTTAGATAAGTTCCACAAACAGTTTTCTAAGTGATTAAGCCATAATATCAAATTATAAATTCCCCAAGGGATTATAAAGCCTAAAGAAGTTCAATGTTCTTGATGTAGCTTATATTCCATTTTTATTATAATTCCCTCTTCAGTTGTACCTCTGTATCCATTTACATAGCTATAATAAAAAGAAAGTCAAAGCCAAGAAAAACTGACTGCAGACTTAATATTCTAAAGGTAAATTCAAAGAAAATATCGATACATTCTGTAACTCACAACTTGAAGGTGCCATAATAGCTTAATGGATATTCACTGGTAATGGCATTCAAAACAGATTTTTGTTCAGGCTTTACTCTGGATTTACTAAACTTTTGCACCCTTTCTATTATCAATATCCTTATAAGAAATGAAAAATAATGATGACAACTTAAATCGATCATTGAAATAAAGTAACCAGGAAAAATTACTACCCTAAAACTACAGTGATGTGCATTGGAGCTGGACAAGAGATACTCCATTAATGCTGACTAGAACAGCACAGCTTTGAGACTTGGATCACAGAAGCCCTTCCTCATTAAAAGAAGCCCATATGGCTTCTAAACCCATCTAAGACCCCCAACTATTACCTCCTTCAGTCTCAGATCTTTAATCAACACAGATGCTGAGATTTTAGCCAAGGTGCTTGCCCTGCATCTGAATAAACTGTTCCTGCAATTAATTAACCTAGACCAAGCAGTTTTTGTGCTGGTCGCAGACCCTCTGGCAACCAGAGGAAACCCTCATTCATCATCTCACACCACCAGCACCCCATTTATATACCATCCTCTGACTCTGAGGAGCCATCTGAGGAGAGAATGAGCTTCTTTATGTTTCAAACATCAGCGAGATTTAGTATAAAATGAGTTTTTCTTTTTTAATTCCACAAGATTTCATCTCCTCATACTTTTTGAGGTTTGTCCACTATTTTAAGAAGCAACCAAAAGTTTCTTCACCTTTATATTGTTCAATATAACCAAAGATTATTTTCTAGACATACATGCGTCTTATTATAGATAACAACTGATTTTTCCTACATTTAGCTTCATGTAACCCACACTAGCAACTGATTTGATTTATTACTAATCCACTTTCCATGATGTTGAGGTCTCCTTGAAAACAGTTTTAAATCGAATCCCTGTCAACAGTGTTGTCTTTAAAAAGAACACAGATTTCTGTGATTCTTCCTCAGGGATTTGATATTATCTCCCCAGATGTAGAGTAGAAAGGAGGCAGAATTAGACAAAATACTTATAATTCCCTAATATTTTAAGAACAACAAACCTTTTTTCATTAATAAGTAAAGATTAAATAAGTATTTTAAAAATTGCATGAAATTGAACAACAGGGAAACAAAAGGACAGTCAAAAGTAAAACTGGAACATTTCAAACGTACTCTGATTTTCTATTGTTAATTCAAAGTTTCATATTAGCCTAAAACTGATTCTAATTCTCTCCTCCATACCAATTTAAAATTCCTAAAATTTCTATTTCCAGTTTTCTTGTGACTTCTTTCAGATATTTTCAATTATCAGAAAATACGCTGAGAAAATAAGCGTTGGCAAGCAGATGTTTCATGAAAATAAAAGACTTATCAAGCTTACCTATGTCCAATATCCAGAGTTGCACTGTGGTGGGGAACTGTCCCTGGAAGCTGCCAGTCATCTATTTAGTCAGATACGTGAAACATTTTTGTTGTAGTCAATACTACAACTACGTTTACTCTTCTGTTAGGTACCAAGGTGAGTGTTCTTTGCATGGTACCATATCCTTCACAGGCACTTTTTTTTTATATTAAGAAAGTCTAGATATTACAAAAAAAGACTCCCTCACTTTTATTTCTCAATCATGGCCTTTTAATTAGATCCTTTCAAATGAATCAACTGATATCTTGTTTAAGAGCCATCAGGAAGTAAACTGAAACTAAACCTCATCTTAATAAAAAATTAAATGTAACTATTACCCCAGAGTAACAGAACTTAATTCATTAAAATAAAATTTATAATATATTTAGACTATTTGGCCAAAATCTTTTTGTGAAGAAAACTCATTTTCTCTTCTTGATTCTTCTTAGATTTCCTTAACTACCTCAGTAAATCTGGCAAGTTATTGAACCCCAAAGTGTTTTTACAATTTATAAATTTGGTAAATATACCACATGGGTCTTATATTCTTTTCATTTTTAACAATTAGAATTTACAGCATATTGAATCCCTTATAAAAAGTGTCATAATTTATATCTTAAATGGTCCAATCTAATTAGGATTGTAGCATAAATAATAGGCTTAAAACTTACTGTATTGCGGCTTACAAAGAAAAAATGAGAGAAAACACAAATAAATAGGATCATAAATGAAAAAGGAGAAATCACAAGGGACACAGCAAAAATAAAAAAAATAATCTGAGATTACTATAAACAGCTATACAGAAACAAGATTAACAACCTAGAGGATATGGACAAATTCCTAAAACTATACAATCACCCAAAAGTAGACAAAGAAGATATGGAACACCTAAACAGACCAATCACAAGTAGTGAAATTGAAACAGTAATTAACCCCCCACCCCAAAAAAAAGCCCAGGACCAGATGGTTTCACAAATGAATTCTACCAGACATTCAAAAACGAAATAGTCCCTATATTACACAAACTCTTTCAAAAAATCAAGAAGGAAGGAGTACTACCAAACACATTCAATGAAGCAAACATTACTCTAATACCAAAACCAGACAAAGACAATACAAAAAAAGAAAACTACAGACCAATCTCCCTAATGAATACTGATGCAAATTTATTTAACAAAATCTTGGCCAATAGGATCCAGCAATGCATCCATAACATAATACACCATGACCAAGTGGGATTTATTCCAGGGACACAAGGATGGTTCAACATCTGAAAATCAATCAATGTAATCCAACACATCAACAAAAAGAAAAATAAAGACCATATGATCATATCAATAGATGCTGAGAAAGCATTTGACAAAGTGCAACATCCATTTATGATAAAAGCCCTAGAAATCCTTGGGATAGAAGGAACATACCTCAACATAATAAAAGCCATATACAAAAAACCCACGGCCAATATTATCCTCAACGGTGAGAAGCTGAAGGCCTTTCCCTTAAGATCAGGAACAAGGTAAGGATGTCCACTCTCACCATTACTTTTCAATATAATACTTGAAGTCCTAGTCAGAGCAATTAGAGAAGAGAAAGACATTCAAGGGATCCAAATAGGAAAGGAAGAAATTAAACTGTCTCTATTTACAGATGGTATGATAATATATATACAGAACCCTAAAAACTCCATAGAAAAACTACTCAAAATAATAGACCAGTTCAGTAAAGTAGCAGGATACAAAATCAAAGCACAAAAGTCAGTAGCATTCCTCTATGCAAACACTCAATCTGAAGAAGAAGAAATTAAGAAATCCATCCCCTTCAAAAACAAAACCAAAAAAATCAAATATCTGGGAATAAATCTAACAAAAGACATAAAGGACTTATACAAAGAAAACTACAAAACTCTGTTGAAAGAAATAGACGAAGACACAAGAAGATGGAAAGGCATTGCTTGCTCATGGATTGGAAGGATTAACATTATCAAAATGGCAATCCTACCAAAAGCAATTTACAGATTCAATGCTATTCCAATAAAAATCTCAATGACATTCTTCAAAGAAATAGATCGACTATTGATGAAATTCATATGGAACCACAAAAAACCTTGCATAGCTAAAGCCCTACTAACTAAAAAGAAAGAAAATGGAGGAATTTCACTCCCTGATTTCAAACTATACTACAAAGCCATAATAATTAAAACAGCATGGTACTGGAACAAAAAAGACAGAAAGACCAATGGAACCAAATAGAATTCCCAGAATTAAAGCCACATATCTATGAACACTAATCTTCGACAAAGGAGCAAAGAAAATGCAGTGGAACAAGGACAGTCTATTCAATAAATGGTGCTGGGAAAACTGGACAGCCACATGCAAAAAAATGAAGCTAGACTACTACCTCACACCCTGCACAAAAGTCAACTCAAAATGGATAAAAGACCTGGATGTAAGACCTGAAACCATAAAATGTATAGAAGAAAATATAAGCAAAACTCTACACGACATACAGCTCAGCAAAATCTTGAAAGACACATCCCTCAAAGCGAAGGAAGTGAAAGACTAGATAAACAGATGGGATTACATCAAAATAAAAAGCTTCTGTACAGCAAAAGAGACATGAACCAAAACTAACATACACCCTACCAACTGGGAAGAGATCTTTGCACACAATACATCTGATAAAGGACTGATAACAAAAATTTACAAGGAACTCACACAACTCAACAAAAACAAAGCCAATAACCCAGTCAAAAAATGGGCAGAAGAGATAAAAACGCACTTCTCCAAAGAAGAAAAGCAAATGGCCAACAGATACATTAAAAAAATGCTCAACATCACTTATAATCAAGGCAATGCAAATCAAAACCACTATGAGATACCACCTCACACCTGTGAGGATGGCACACATTAAAAATACAGGCAACAACAAATGCTGGAAAGGATCTGGAGAAAAAGGAAGTCTTCTACACTGCTAGTGGGAATGCAAACTGGTCCAACCACTATGGAAAGCTGTATGGCGATTCCTCAAACTGCTCAACATGGAGCTTCCATATGACCCAGCAATCCCACTTTTGGGAATTTACCCAAAGGACACAAAAACACTAATCCGAAAGGATACATGCACCTGTATGTTCATTGCGGCACTGCTCACAATAGCAAAGGTATGGAAGCAACCCAGATGTCCAAAAATAGATGATTGGATCAAGAAGATGTGGTACATACACAATGGAATACTATTCAGCATTCAAAGAAGATAAACACATGCAATTTGCAGCAATATGGATGGAATTAGAGGGGATCATACTCAGTGAAATAAGCCAGAAAGAAAAAGAAAAATATTGAATGGTTTCACTTAACAGGACTATAGGGAAACCCAACCGGAGAGAGACACTCAGTGGGTGGGAGGGGGGGGCGTGGGGAGGGGAGGATAAGGGCACAAATGGAATAGAAAAGAACACAAGGGACCATGGAGATGGATCAGGGGTGAATTGGTGGTGGGCTATCCAAGGGGAATACAAAATGTAAAAGACATAAATAATAAAATTATATATTATTAAAAAAACTTATTGTATTGCATTTAATTTCAATTGCATTACAATGTCCATGATAATGCCATTCAAACATCATTAAAAAGAAATTAAAGGGCCTCCCTGGTGGAGCCGGGGTTAAGTCTCAGCTCTATAAAGCTATAGCTAGCCACTAAGGAACGAGTTCAATCACCAGCCAAGGAGCTAACCCACATGGCACAGCAGACCTCTCCTGCTTCAGCAGTGTATTTCAGTAGATCCACCTGTTCTGCTCCCCACTCTGTCTCTGGTGAATCCTCTCACCCCCTGCACCTCTGGACTACACCCCAGTTCTTGTATGCATAAATAATAAAAAATAAATCTTAAAAAAACAAAAAGAAATTAAATAAACTTGGATATTTTAATTAATACATATAAAATGAAACAAAAGTGAAAAAATTTAATGTTTTATAAATAATATTCCAAGAAAAAGCCTCTATAACAGAGAAGTTATAAAATAATACCAGTTAAAGGCTTTCAAGCTTCAAATCTACTCTAAAAACATACAGAAATTTTGGGGGTTTTCTTAAACAGCTTGGGAATAGTTTCTTTCCCTTAAAGAAACCTATTTAATCAGCTTTCAAGAAGAAGCAAAATTAAAAACAATAATATATCACTGTAAAAAGGTAAAATCACTAAGACATCAGAATTCTGCAAAGTGCAATTAATGCAAAGATCAGATTTACCAAAGAGTGTGTGTGTCTGCACATGATCATATATGTAGAAAAGTATTTACAGTTAAATATGTATAAGAAAGAATGAATGAAATGGTATCATTGCTTAATTTTAAAGTTACTATGTAAGAAGTAACTTTCTAATTTTAATTGTAATTAACACATTCTATCACTAGCTTTACACTAGTGTTATAACATATAATTAGCATTTATCATTTCACAAAGATCTTTTGGGGAGAAGGTTATGGGGTCTCCACATGGCAAAGACTAGGTAATAATGAGGTTCTTCTGGCAAATTTTAAAATTTCTAACCCCACCAACTGTCATATAAATAGAACATACTTTAATTTTGTTGTTCAACAAATAAGGTTATCCTGAGGACAGTGTTACTTATACTGTGGGTGATACGTAGATGTAGCCTATATCTATCTATCAAGTGGTTTTTGGAAAGTGTTCCACATTAGTTTTGGAAACAAATATAAAAGTCTTATAAATACTGTTTCCTGATTTGTTACCTAGCAAAAACAAACTTGTTTTATAAATACTTTCCTGGGGAACATTATTTTTCTATTTAAGTAAATTAACACAAAATATCGTGGGACTACAGAAACTAAAACATTTGTTAAAAACTATATATTTTATACTCTCAATGTTTAAATTACTTACAATCACATTATTTTGAATTGATAAAATGGCAGAAAATTTTCTTGGAAGAAGGAATGCTTAAATTTCAGAGAATTAGTAAAGATCAAAATTAGTTCACTAAAGAACTTTCTTTTTAAAATTTGTTTAATGGTGGGATGATGAAAAATGTTTTGGAAACAGACAGTGGTAAGGGCTGCTCAACAGTGTGAGTTAATTAATACCACTTAACTGAACACTTCAAAATGGGTGAAATGGCAATTTTATGCTATATATATTTTATCACAATAAAAAGGAAGAAAAGATTGTTTGATTCTGTGATAAGGATGTCTGTGAAGAATCAGCTGCGCAATCGTTATAGTTCTGTTTCTACAAAGGGCTCACCTTTGCTTGGTAGTGTTTGTATTTTCCACATCAGCAGAAGGTTTGTAGAACCGAAAGGCGTCATTAAGACTAGGAAGTATAAAAAATAACCTATGCTCCAAAAAGGTAATGATACTGTACAAAGGATGAGATAGTTTTGATAAGATATATGTTATTTATTTTTTTATGAAAAAATAGAAATATTTAAAGTCATGTGGAACAAGCACACAAATACAAAGCTATTGGAACGGAGGCTTAGAGGTACAGTTTAATCAAGTTAGTGAATGATATTTTTCTTTTATACTCCTCAGCAAACCCCATTTCCACTACTTGTGCTAATCATTGGTCTAAAAAAAATACCTACATGGATAAATATGGTATCTGTCCTAAATATTATATTCTAGAAAGGGATAGAAATAAAATATGAAGTTTGCAGATTTTAGGCCCCATCTTTGCCTCTGGTATTATGCTATGAATATCTTACCTTATGTGGCAAAAGGAAATAAAAGTTGCAGATAGAATTAAAGTAGCTAATTGGCCGACCATAAAATAGGGACATTACCCTGTATCAACCAGGAAAGTTTAATGTAATCATATAATTTCTGAAAGTGGAAGAGGAAGGCAGAAGAATGAATCAGGAGCCTCCATGGTGGCCTAAGGGTTAAGTCTCAGTGTTATCACTGTGACAGCCTGAGTTCGATCCCTGGCCAAGAAACTAACCCACATGGCACAGCAGACCTCTCCTGTCTCGCCTGCTGCTCCCCTCAGCAGTGTATTTCAATGAATCCACCAGTTCTGCTCCCCACTCTGTCTCTGGTGAATCCTCTCACCACCACCACCAAACCTCTGGCCTATACCCTAGTTCTCTACACAAAAGTAAATAATTAAATCTTAAAAAAAACAAAGAGGAAAAAGACTGAATAAAAAAGATGTGACAGGAAAATTTGTAGCATGAGAGGGACTCCCAGTACTAACTTGAAAGGTGGGTAAGAGGAGGCCTCGAATCAAGGAATATGGGTAGCCTCTAGAGTTAGGACTAGCACTCACCAGAAAGAAAGAAAAAAAAAAACTGATATGGGGGACTTCAGTCCTACAACCAGAAGAAAATGATTTCTACCAAGAACTTGAAGGAGTAAGGAAACAGATTCTCCTCCAGAGTCCAGAGAGAGAACATAGCCCTGCTGACACAATGATTTTTGCCTGATGAGCCTGTTCCAAACTTGTGATCTACTGAGGTTTATTACAGTCTGGGCTAGAGCTCAATCAGACAGCCATATGGGCGTCATTGGGGGGCTGGAAAATGTTGTCTAGGTGTGTGGTTAGGAGGAAAATGAATTGAGTTTGCTGAAGAACTAACCAGTCTCTGAAGCAAGAATCAATAGAAAAGAAACCAGTTTTATGAGCGGAAAATTCGCTTAAATAAAATAAATTCAATAACACTTTTTAAGTCATTTAACATCACCATCAAACAAAATTGCAACTTTTTAAAAAGTTGTAATTTTTCATTCACCAATTGGCAAAGATTTTTTTGATGCTATCTGGTGTTGGACTACAAGAGGAGAAAACAGGATGCTCATATAAGGCTGGAAGAAGCGTATACTTTCCCTGAGGACAGTTTGGCAGCAGATGCCAAGAGATTTTCCTAAATGCACCTACTGAAGTAAAATAACAGGACGTCTAAGAATTATTCTAAGGAAAATATTAAATGTCTTTGCAAATTTTTACTCCAACAGCACTTAAAATGAGAGTGCAACTAGACAGATACATTTTTTTATTTGTATATCACTTTATTACTTCCTATTTCATGAAAATTATTAGTCTAATCAAATAAAATCAGCCAAACAAACACCTTAAGTTACCTAAAGTGCAGACAACTGTGTAAAAATAATTCCTGGACCATCTTGTGTTGCATTTTCAAAAATCTATCTGTTATCACCTTGCACTCAATTTTGCATTCTGTCATGGTTCAGTTTAGAACTACTTTAAGCCCAGCAGCAGAGCTACTGGGTTAGCTAACATGGATACAAGGTCTTGGAAACTGGGATTTTAAGCAAAGTGACATAGAAGGAAACAAGTTTCTACTATAATCTCATTTCCTTCACATCTGCCTGTATTTTTTTTCTCATCAATATTATAAGATAATGACATTAGACAAACACACATTTGAATATGTTATTACTGACTTGGATTTTTTTATAATCATATATTCTTTGTGTCTATTTAAAATAAAACAATTATTTAGTTTTACCCAGGAATTAACTTTTAGGAATGTAACCCAACAAAATAGTTAAAGAAGTATGCAGAATTTCACTACAGCTTTGTTGAACACCAACCTAATGTTCAACAATAGTAATTTGGTTAAATACAGTATGTTACATTTATTCGATGAAAAACAACATGGTCATTAAAAATAGTATTGTAATAGTACACTTACTTATAACATAGAGAAAAATATATGTACTATATAATACATAAATACATATATATAACAAAATAGAAAAACAATTACAAAGTATTATGCACAGTATTGATTCATTTTATAAAAGATGAAGTGTATATCTGCAAGTATTATACATGTAGTATGTGTCTAGTAAAAGAACTAAAAGGCTAAAAGGCATTTATTTTGTTATGATAGGATGTGGAATTAAAGGTTACATTCATTTCCTCCTTACGGTTTTTCTGTTTTTTAAATAATTTTACAATAATTCTATTGCTCTTAAATACAAAAATATGTAATAAGAAAAAATACAGATAGGAGAAGAATACAGAAGAATTCAGTTTGTGAAAACAAAATGATATTGGTATAATAAGTTTACAATGTATAGATTTCTAATCTTTAATCTAGAAAATTCTGGTACAATAACATTCAACTGCATCATCTCTTTTGTTCCCATTCAGTTCATCACATTGCTCCTAGAATTGTGAATAGCCACACAAATAATCTGAATTGGAAACTCTTCAGCTACAGTAAATGAAAAAAATCACAGTATTTCCATGAAAAAATATATCAAATATTCAGAAAGCACTGTCTACACTTGTGCATATGTGGAATAATCATCTCTGTTGCTAAATATTCTGTGTATAATACAAACCTCAATTTCCAATTGCACTAAGAGAGAGAAAAAAATATTTTACTTCAGTATGCTTGGAAAGATATTTACCAATAAATAAAAGAATATCTTGAACTACTGGATTGTTGGAAAAGTCATGACATATTTTTTTTCTCTTTTTCAAGCAAAAGTGCATCATGACTTTTCTGACAACCCAATGTGTGATTTGTGGAGAAAGAAAATAAATAAACAAAAGAGCCCTGGCTATTTCCAAGAATTTAATTTACAGTCTAAATAGAGTAGTTGCTCTTTTGGTATCTATCACTGAACATCATTATGACCAAAGACAATGATATTCAAGTGTATGATTTTTGAGTTAGAGCAGATATGGGTGATCATAAAATCTAAGGTGGGGCTGAAGACCAGGTGATGGTCATCAGAAAAAGGAGATCAACTACTGGGAAGATGGGGTATTGGATCAGGCTTCTACATGGACACTGCAACTGGCTGGTGTAGTGAGACTTGGGGAAGAGGAAAACCATGACCCAGCTGTCAAGGTCTCAATAAATGTGGAAGCCAGAGTGGAAGAGAGAGAGATAGCAGCTTTAAATGAGGAGGTTTTGCTTACAGTGCCAGAGTACTAGGTTAGATGGAAGTGACTGGGATGTTGATCCCTCCCCTTAGGACTGGAGCACACTAGATGTGGAAAAGAGTGTCACCTTCAGCTGTCCTCAAAGAAGATCTAGTTTTCAGTTGAGGCCAATATAACAAGGTTATATTGAATATATATATATATATATACATATATATATATATATACACACACATATATATATATATAAAAGAGAAAATAATATAACAAGGTTACAGAAGAAGGAGATTTCATTTATTACAGATCAGTGCCCCCAAATTATAATACAATAGAAACAACATTAGCTAACAATTAAAAAGTGAATACTGTGTGCTTAACTCATTCACTCTTCACAATAACACAAGGCCAGTGCTAATGTTATCCCTATTTTCCAGTTGATGAAGCAGGCATGATATAAAAGTGATTTGTCTGATATCACAAGGCTTGTAAGTAGCACAGCTGGAATTCAGAGCAGTCAAAAGACCACACATTGAAGCAGTGCTCTGTTCTCCAACCAAAAGGTTTCCACTCTTGGAAAAGAGAAGACTCGGAGGCAATGTTGGTAAAAGCAGTAAAATGAGGGAGACAAAGTCTGAGAAGAGTGGTAGTAACAGGAGATGCATATTCTAATTTTAAAAATTGCCTGGATAAAACATTGATTGTGACATTATTCAGTAAAATTTTAAATATTAGTCTGTATATTCACCTCTAAATAGAAATTTTAAAATACTAACCTAACAAGTCACTACTAAGTAATCTGTAGAGTTCACACCACACACATGTATGTGCGTGCACACACACACATACATACACACACACAGAGACACACACATGTCAAAGTTGTTATGCTTAGACATTTTGGATGCAATTTTATAATATAATTTTAACATATGTCTGCTGAGAAACTAAATATCTGGAACATACAATGTTTTTGTTCTGATTAGATCCATACAAAAGGAAAAATAAAATAAAACAGAAAAGTTAGCTTAAAAAAAAAAATCTGCCTCTCTAATAAAGAGCCATGATTAAATTTCACTTATAAGTATAAATATATTTTATGTTTATAAATTAATGTAGATTTTATACATAATATAAAACATATTAAATTAAATATGATTACATATATGTTAATATAATTAATTTCTGTTTTATAAGTTTGTATTAGATATTACATGTATATGGGCTATCATAAAATTAATATAAGGTAATACAGAATGCATAACTTTATGATATCATCAGTATAAAATGTCAAAATTAGAAATTTTTGGCAAATTAAGTTAGTATTTAAAAAGTCATTGTATTTAGATTTTTTCCCTACTTATCTCCCACATTCTCTATATTATTTATGAATATGAAAATTAGTTCTCATATAATGAACACTAAAAATAATAATGAATCAGTATTTATACAAAAAAAAATTAACTAAAAGAAAGGTCTTGTTTTGAAAGATACAAATAACAAGCAAAATTGTTTGAGTTGAACTGCATAGATACTGCCGCCTTTCTCCATTTCACTTTACTTATATAGACCTGACCTCTCACAAAGGTTTTAACTAACAAGCAAATTTAACACTTCAGCTGTTTACCAGGCCTTAAATCTGACCATTTTGGAGCATCTTCAAATGAGCCAGATGAGAAACTACTTAATTAGGATTTTAATTATTTTCTTGCATTCTGATAGTATCTGGGAATCACTGAGAAGCAGCTTGTTTCTGCAGTTTCTCAGCTGCTAGCACTGTTCCCCAAGGCGGTATTTGTGGTAAATTCCCAGCTCCGAGGAGCGTCAGAGAGAAGCTGTGCGCTGTAGAGCAGGGAGGAGCTGCAGCCCGCCTGCCTGAACTTTGCTGTAGCCTGAACTCCATCATCTCAGTGGGACACAACTGTCTCCTTTCAGTAGAATGAAGTTAGTGTATTTTGGCTCCAGAATCATGTTGTATCTTTGAACTTCTCAGCGTTCCTACAGTGATAGAGTTCTGAGTAATAAAGTGAAAGTCAGCTGATGATGATTTTAGCTTTTAAGCGGTATCAGATAAAAGTGTGTGTTGTGTATATAATTCAAATGTTTAACCATCACTATTTTTGCCCACAAATTCAACTTTAAAAGGTGAAAGAATTAATTCTATTATGAAAATTGTTCCCAGTTTAAGACAACAGCACAGAGAAAAACTTCTATTAGTGTTTAGGAGGATCTCAGAAAACAGAATGGTAAAGGTTTAAACTTTCTATACTTTGGTCAAGTCGTTATTTCTAAGTAAAATTTACAATGGATTACAGTGAGTAGCTTGTGTTCACATAAAACAAATGGGAAGGAACTCCTCTGTTTGTTTTTGTTGGTGATTTATTCTGGAGTCTTGCTATAATATCACCTGCCAGAAGACAGATTTAGTTTAAGGTTCACCTTTAATTCTGTCCAGAACTGCTACTGACCTCAGGATTATGAAATTTTACAGGCTGATGAAGGCATCTCATTCATGGGCCTTTTATCATTGATGATAAGGGTATCCTTCTGCAGATCACTGTAAATGACCTCCCTGTAAATGACTGTAAATGGCCACTCTGTGGATGGGACTCTCAGACTAGCGCAGGCCTGCTATTCACTGACCAGCATGGTGAAGTGTGCCCAGCCAAGTGGAAACCTAATAGTGATACCACCAAGCCTGATGTCCAGAAGAGCAAAGAATACTTCTCTAAGCAGAAGTGAGTCCTGGACCATTTTCGGGTCAGGCTGAGGGAGTAGTCATAAGAACCAACCCGCTTGATACTATTGTCATGCTTAAAACACAAGACCTTAGACTCAGCAGATATGAGAAGGGACAGAGCAGCCCACTCCCACAGGGGCTGGGACGGCCAGCCTTTCTTCCCTTGGAGAGATGGAACTGAGTCATGCTGTGGAGCAGGCCAACTGATGTGGAATGAGAAATCACTTTTGATCTTCTGTAGTTTCTATTAAACTTGAACTGAAGAAAAAAATTTTAAAAATTAAAGATGAAATAGTACCTTTTGGAACAAAGTGGATGGATCTTGGGGTGATTATACTAAGTGAAATAAGTCAGGATGTGAAAGACAGGTAAAGGATGGTTTCATTTATTTATAGTATATAAATCAAAGAAATCAAATTGGCAAAGCACAGCAAAAATAATTCTAGACTCTATGAAAAAATAGTGGTTACCAGAGGGAATAGGGGGATGGAAGGGGTAGGGAAGGAAAGGGGTACGACATCGGCATGGGAGATTTGGTGGAAGGTAAGTGAAGCATGTGTGCATATGGAAGTGTGCAGTTACCTCTATTATATAGAGGTATTATATAACTATCGTATATTTATATAAATGACTGAAAATTAATAAAATTTGAGAAAAAATAAAAGCAGAGAGTTTTCATAGACTAGAAGCAGAGGAAAAAATTTAAAGGAAAACATTTGAAATACCATCGTTGACCTCAAAAGTGGCAAATCATAGGGCAAGGAGCAAAGTCAAGACAGTACTCTTGGAACTCAGGGTAACCCACCCAGACAAAAGTCAAGAAGAAAATGGGAACTCTACTCCTGCAATCACAAGACTTGGCAGATGGACAAGGGATAGGAGGGCAGTCCTTTACTCCAGGGATTGGGACGGCCAGCCTTTCTGAGTTCTGTCAACAGCCTTAACAAATTTCAAGCAAATTCTTCCCCCAAATATTCCAGGTAAGAGCTCAGCATGGCTGATACATTGTGAGACCCTAAACAGAAGACTCTGCTGACCATTATAGGACTTCTGGCCTATAGAGAGAGCTAATAGATGGGTGTTATTTCTTTAATTATTTTTTTATTGAAGTAACTTTGGTTTGCAACACTATTATGATTTAGGAATACATGTTTACACCTCCTCAGAGCTATCTTACCACAGCACTGGGTATTGTTTTAAATTGTAGTGCGTGATAATTTGTTATGAAGCAATAAATAAAATTAATACAACTGTGCTTCAGAATATTCCTATCAGCACAATATTCTGCCCATTTTAACTTATTCAAGGTCTCATTTTTCCCTCTCTGATTTATCTCCATTATCCTCTCATCCTTGTTTGTGCCTGACATATATCCCTTGTTTGGTCTTTTCGTGTCCACTTAGGGTTCTTGCTGGCAGGAAAGAAAAGAACATATCAACAACTGTATTTACACCATATTTTCCAACGTGTGCCAGCTGAAAAACCCTGCTCATATCTACTAACATGGATACAGATGGTTCCCAGACCCAGCATTAATTAACATTGAGTCACCAGGTGAAAAGTTTATTCACTTTTCAACTTTCTTCCAAATTTTCTGATTCAGAAAAGGAGAGAGTCTCCATTTGGTACTGACTTAACACCTATCTAACGCTGAAAAAATTCCCCTTTCAGAGTATGCCTTTAGTGGAGAGTCTTCCACATTCAAGGTATCTAATTAGATGTTAATAATATCATATATTTTATTGTATTGCTTTCTTGTTTGTATTTCTGACAAGCTATATTGGTTTTCTGGTTTGGGTGGTAATATAAATTTCCTTTTTAAGAAGTTTAAGGTGCGATTTAAAAAAATTAGATGCCTCTGAAATCGGGACGTGTCTCACAGCCTAACTCATTCCATCATTCTCCTTGTCTTGTTCTTCTCTCCCCTAAATCCACGTCTAGGAATATCTGGACTGAAAACTCAGATTTTACACTCGACAAGTCTGTTGCAAGGCAAGATGGATATACTTGGGCCATGACCTAGTGTTTATATTCATCAGCTATGGACATAGAATCATAAAGACTTTTTTAAAAGGCAGGTAGAAAATAGGAAACTCATCCAGAATTTAGAAGTCTACAAGAGCACTATTAATCAGTGAAAAATAAAACTTCTAAGATATGCACTGTAGAATTTATGGTAGTATTTTTCTCTGTGATATAAAAAATGAGGGTGTATCTCAACAAAGGATACATTAGAGTCGCTGAATTACGGTAAATATATCTAAACTAAAGTACAAATTACTAGATTAAAAATAGGGCAGTTGTACAAAATTAGGGAGGTAAGCAATTATATGAAGGAAGTTTATAAAAGCAGGGTACAGTTTCAGCTCTGACTGCTAAAGGTGTCAGAGTAACACATAAGACTAATCCTAAAGTTAAAAGAATATTAACTCAGGCTCTAGGCTTTCTTGAAAGTAAAGCTACTTCTGATATTTGGTCTCCTGTTCTGGGTAGAAAATCACAGCCTATGTTATTTTCAGAGGAGTGATGAAGATTTGAGGCAAGGCTCCTGTTTTATGTGAGTTTGCTTGGAAAAGCAATAATGACGCCTATAAGCCTTGCAGCTATACTTTACCAACTTCCTTACAGCACTGGTAAGAAGTAAACATTTACAATAGAGCAAATTGTCCCACAGCCACTTACTCATCTAGAAAATACACTGATCTTCTAAGATCTAAGACAGCACAGAAATCACAAACCAAACTGAAGCAGTAATTTGAAAACAAGTAGATGTGAGCCATAAATTTGAAGCCAGGGGCAGAGATTACCTTTTTAGAAGATATATTTTCTTTTCATCTTCCTATCCATTGCATCAAATCCATATCTCCTTCAAATAGTAGTTCTCTGTGTCAGTATCAGTCAGCAGTGCTCTTCAGAGAAGCGGGATCAAGTGCATACCCCTGCTGGCCTGCCCTGGGGAGAGAAAAAGAAAGTACATGTTCTTTCCTTCATTCTACACTTCATGGTAAAGCAAAGTTTAAAAAGCAGCAGTGCCACTGGCAAATATATCACACTGAATTCCATCAGGGAAGCAAAATTACTATCAGAACGTATTACAGGAATTAGACTTTATACAATTATGGGAACTGGTGAATCTATGGAAGATGGTAACTAGGAGGATATGCTGGATGTAATACAGGCAGAGAGAAAACAAACAAACTCAAACTTGAAAGGACAAGTGAGAGTTCACAGATTACCATCCACAAGCACAAACTTCGATGGCTCCTGGGGTTCTTCAGAATAAAATGCTGCTACTTCACTTCTGCCTTCCAGATCTTAAACAAAGTTCTCTTGTTGCTACCCCTAACCTGGTACCTCACAGAAATGAGATTCTGGGAAACAATTCCAACCTCCCTCAACTGACATGGTATAAAACCACCATACTTAGGTAGAATCCAGTTGCTATCAAAAATCATAGAACAGAGATAAGCCAGAGGGGCCTCCAGGACATCTAGTCTTTATCTAGCCTTATCTCCCATTTACACCACACACACACACACACACACACACACACACACACTCTTACTAGAGATAGACTTTCAATATTTATGCCTAGAATCTAGACTGATATATTGGTAAGGATTCTCAATCACATTGCAAGGACTGATCCCAGAGATAAAGGGCAGAACAGAACAGCAGTGCTGAGCTACTGGGAAATAGCCAGCCCTACCATTGGTGCAATACCTAAAACAAAACAACCTACCTGGTTTAGATGTGTAGAGGACAGATAATGACAGGATAAAGGAGCTGACACTTGTTGCAAAAATGGCAAAGGGTGACAGGCAGGAAGAACAACTTAAGGAGACACTTCTAAAAATGAAGATTTCAAAAAGAGCTAGGAGAAACCTTACAGAATAGCTCATCATCTTTAAACCTCTCCAGATGGAAAGCACCTGAAAATCCATGGCATTCCTTGCAATCCATTATGAAATGCTGACATTTAATTTCATATGAATTGACAGCAATATTGCTGGAAGAAAAATAAAGTTATAGTGTAGTTATGCCCAATGAAGCCCCAATCACAAACATACAGGAACAGTGGTTCCCAAACCTACTCATATGGGAAGCACCTGGAAGTCATGGTCTCCTTCTTGGAACAGTATAAATATTGATAGATTTTTAATACCATGAGAGTTGAGAACAGTTTTGCTCAAAGACAATATGACTATATATGTACAATATGAAATCGCTAACATGAGCAAATAATCAGTTTCCAAATGAAAATCATTTACTGCTTGTTCATATGTGTTTTACATCTGCTAGTCCAACTAGCCATAAAATGAAAAAAAGATTTAAGAGAAAATTATGGGTAAAAAGTCATGAATTGGGAATAAATGTCTAGTTGGTAGTTTTTGGTTTGGGGTTTTTTGGGTTTTTTTTAAGAATTGGGAAAAGTCAGATCATTATGCCATCTCAATGTCCAAAAACCCTGTCATACAGGATCCCTGCTCCAGAAGATCTTGGTTGGAAAAGTATCAATCTACATTAAACCCTGTAGTATACAGATAAGGAAATTGGGCAAGAGAAACTAGTTTGCCAGAGGTCATACTACAGTATGGCGACAGATTTGGGGTTAAAAATCATGTTACCAAGTTAGCCTAAATCTAATTTAACCACCCTCTGAGAATCAAGTGGTTTAAGAAATATAGCTAATAGACATAGTACTTCTGTAATCAGAAAATAATAAACT